>SNQJ01S0169027.1:0-19764 GCA_010110895.2 Picea sitchensis | reverse complement strand
TTTTGGGGGGGGACGTCCAGAAGTCCCCCTTTTCAAGGGGGGACGTCCAGGAGTCCCCCTTTTGGGAAGTCTCATCCCCCACCTTGGGGAGTCTCGTCCCACCAAGTCCCCCTGCGTCTCCCCAAAAAGGGGACGTGGGGAAACATCCCCCCATCCCAGGGATGTGGGGGACGCGTCCCCCACGACCCCCACCCTGGGGGACGCGTCCCTGTGGAACACTGATAACAACACCATAATAAGGATCTTACTGAAAGAAACAAGATCACAGAGTACACAAGCATTTATCCTGGGAAACCCTCAAGGGGAAGAAAACCCAACAAAACTTCTTTAATATAGATTCAATAATCAAGTACAGTACCAGAATAACTCTCTCTCTACGAGAGACAAACTAACATGATGCTAGACCAGAAAATAATCAAAGAACCATAGCCAATCCAATGCCAAGACAATAAACCAAACACTAGAGAATATCCTTTCTCAAGCAATGCGCCTTTCTCTCTTCCTTCTTCCGACAACTGGTAACTCCAGCTTCCTTCAATATTTGTGCACTAGATGAGTGAGCTGAGTGAGTGAACAAATGAGGCGCTGGCTTCCTTTATTTATACAAACTGGCAAGCGTTGAAAGGAGGGGTCTCTTCACTGACAAGGCTGACTTTTCTTTTTGGGTAGTTAGAATCACTTTAATTTGCCTGGGGGGCGACTTCTTAATTTGCATATTACATTTAGGATTTGATCAATCCGCAAAACAGGATAAGAATGTTCTTTGCAGTTACACAATATTTCAACATGAGTGGTAGTTGTGTAGCTAACAACTACCTATATTCAAACCCTCCAACAACAACCAAACTCCTCCCTCAACAACAATGATAGCATCTATAGGAAAATCGTCCTCCTCATCAAGAAAATCGGCCACAAGGGAGAGATATGACCCAAAAACATTGAGAGCTCGACCTAGATCTGATGGTAACTCACCCAACCAAGGAAATACGTCGCACCTAAGGAGAAAACTAAACACGGTCTTTGCTGCCAATAAACTCACCCAACAAGGAGAAATATGCCCCCTTTTGGAGATACTTGCCCCATTTTCAACCAAACTTGGCCTGCAGAAGTAAACTCGGCCCTCTTAAGCCAAATCGACCACTGCAAATGTAGAACTCAACCGCCAAATGATAAAACTCAGCCACCACAACGAGAACTCAGCCACAGACAAAAATCTTAGCCACCAAGATGTCAAACTCCATCACAATGAAGCACAATGAAAATATTTGAATGATCTCTCTATGACTAGTTAGGGTGGATGGTCTCACCACCGAAACCAATCTTCTTCTCTAGGGTTTTTCGTCCCAAGAGCCAAAAGCCACAAAAGCTCCTCAAATTCGTATTAGAAAAATAACAATGCATAATGAGAGAGGACGCCCTCATTCTCCTTTTATTTCCCCTTTGACAATTTTTGGACTCTTTTACCCTTTTAACAAAGTAAAGTGACTTTATAAAGTCAAGTCACTTAAAACACCCTTTTAATTAATTACTCAATGTCACTTTTAAAAACGTTTACTTTTCTGCTTTGTTGACATTAAATAATTAATTAATCCCCTTTTTCCATTGACTATAGCCTACGAAAATCACTTATACACTAATACATCAGTCTCCTAGAGCTATTATTTGGAAAGGGACATTATAGTCATCCCTTCCCAAGATTGCTCGTCCTCAAGCAAATGCAAGTTAGGATGCTGCAAGATCTGGTCGCCTACCCACGTGGCATCCTCTACTGGCAAATCTCTCCACCTGACGAGGTACTCTCGGATCACCCCGTTTTGCTGTTTCCTCTCCCCCACCTCCAATACCTCCTCTAGAACCAACACTAACTACCCCTCCTCATCGAATGGAGGTAACTCTGCCAAAGTAGTGACCTGTTGTCCCAATGTCTTCTTGAGGGATGAAACATGAAACACATTGTGGATCTTACTTTCCTTCGGCAACTCAAGTTCATAAGCTACCTCCCCAACTCTCCAGATCACCCTGTAGGGGCCATAAAAGTGGGGCTTAAGCTTTTCGGTACCACTTTTCTTCAGTGAAGTCTGTCTATATGGCTGTAATCTCAAAAACACCAAGTCCCCCACCTTAAAAGTGCGCTCGACTCGGTGCCTATTTGCATAAATCTTCTGTTGATTTTGTGCTACCTGTAAATTTTTCTTGAGAGCCTCGATGATGTCTTGACTCTCCTGGATCCAATCCTTGACTTTGGGAGCCATGCTATCCCCAAACGCCAAATCAACAAATGAAGGAGCATCATAGCTATATAATGCTCGGAATGGGGTCATACCAATGGACATATGATAAGTGGTATTATAACAGTGTTCCCCCAAATGAAACCACTTAACCCATGCCTTCTGTTGCCTAGACACATAGTTATGTAAATACCCCTCGAGCCACTTGTTCACGATCTCTGTTTGACCATCTGTCTGGGGGTGGTAACTAGTGCTAGGAGTCAACTCTATGCTAGCCAACCTGAACAACTCCTGACAAAATGCACTAGGGAACCTGTTGTCTCTATCACTGACAATGTGCTTAGGCAACCCATGGAGTTTGAATTCCTCCTTGAAGAACAACTCCACTACCTGTGATACCTTGTATTTCAAGGATATGGAAAAGAAATGTGCAAATTTGGTCAAATGATCGACTAACACATATATGCAGTCTCTACCCTGTAGCTTCGGTAGACTTGTATTGAAGTCCATGGACACACTTTCCCGCTTCTGCTTCAATATGGGTAATGGCTGTAATAACCTCGCAGGATGAGTCTGCTCTGACTTGTTCTGCTAACAAGTCAGACACTCCCTCACATGCCTCAATACATCATCCTTGAGGCCCTTCCAAGTGAGCCTCTCCGTGATCTTCCTGTAAGTTTTAAAGTACCTAGGATGGTCTATCAGAGGTGTATCATGCATGGCCCTCATACTCTTCTCTTTCAATGTAGATACGGGGATCAAGTATATGTGGTTCTTATCATCCACCACTTTGTACCTATCATCCCATGTGTCGTGCTCCATCAACTCACAAACAAGTTTATTCTTGGAGTACTCTACCAAAAGATGAGATTTCCAGTCCGCTGAAATCTCCGCAAGTGAGCATATCTCAGGTTTCTTGGAAAGAGCATAACAAACTGCATTATTCTTCCCTTTCACAAACTCAATGTCAAATTCATATGCTTTCAATTTGTTGACCCACTTCTATTGCCTCTCATTTAAGTCCTTCTGTCCCAAGAAGTGTCTCAGGCTATTGTGGTCAGTCTTTGTTGAGATTTGGGTACCTTGGAAAGTGGTCCCCTTCTGTTTGTGAGTCTCTAAACACAAAGGGGGAGACTATTACCCTTATACCTTTATTTTATGTTCTAATTTCACATTGACTTAAGTCACTTAAGTCATAAAGTGAAATTTGTCACTTAAGTCATAAAGTGACAATTAATTCACAAAGTGGGTGAATTAAGAGACATAAAGCAAACTAAGGAAACTTAACCAAAAGTGGGTTTCCAAGTGAGATTTATGAAATGAGATCTCACCCATTGATTAGACTTGGCAAGTTAATCTTAGCCATTGGTCTTTTAGGTTTGGCCAAAGAGAGGCTAAAGGAGGCAAATGGGTAACAATGAGATTCATTCTTCACTTGAGAGAGTTGAGTGAAGAGGAGGAGAGGAAGTGAGGGTTTCAAGGAGCAAAAGGATGCGCACTTGTGGAGGCGGGCGTAAGCTAACTTGAGGAAGTTTTCATGGAGGTTAGATGCTTGAGCTAGAGGAAGGGTGCACTTGGTAGTAGTGTGCACCAAGCCAAGGAGAGGAGGCGCTCTTGGAAAGAGGGCACAAGGTCCAAGACAAGAGGCAAGGCAAAGGAAAGAGGCTTAGCAAGGTGAAGAGGGTGCACCAAGGCAAAGGGCACATTCTTCAAGGGCTAGAAGGCACAAGTTTGAGGGACTCCATTACAAGCTCGAGGATAAGCTTGGATTGTATCAGGTTCCTTGTGTATTTACTTGTTGTAGCATTTTCTTTGAGATCTCCATTATATATATATATATATGTATATCTCTTATTGGTTTTTCCCATGTGGGTTTTTCCATGGTCATGTTGACCAAAAACTTGTTTGTTCATTTGTTATGTTTGCTTAGCATTTCAGTGGTAGGTTGTTAAAGATCCTAACAGGGTATTTGCTGTTTTGAGTTATATGCATGTGCTAATATTTATGTCAGCCTAAACCATACATTTAACCCATGCAAGAGAGCCTCAAATGGGCATCAAATCACATGACTAAAGGCAGATTTTCTGGGCAGAAATATCAGACTATGTGACTGTCCTAAAACAGTCTTGCAGCAGCCTATGAGAAAGTCTTGAGTTGACTGTTTTGGACAAGTTAACTGTCCAGAAACAGTGAGACAAAATAGAGCTTGAAACACCTTGAAATTAGTGCCCAACAATAGGTCAAAGACAAACCTCTGTTGGCAGCCTTTGGTGCCTCGAAAATCTTCATGGTATCAGAGCTTCAAGGCAAGCGGTTTGGCTGATTTGTGGAGCAAACTGTTGATGTTACGGTAGCTGTGGGAGGTATTAACCTCCATGTATAGCCTTTGACTAGAATGGAATATTCCGGAAGCAAGGGAAACCCTAAACAGATGTGTGAAAACCCTAAAAGAAAAGTCGGCCTAGCAGAATAAATAATATTAGAATATTATCTTCTAGAAAGACAAGTCGGCTCCACAGGAAAAAGATAAACAGAAAATATAATTACCAGAAAGTCAGGTCAGCCCAGCCAGTCAGTGCATTGACCGAGAGAAAAGTCATTGTATAGATTAATATAAATAGAGGAGATTTTAGCTCATTTGTACACCCGGTCAGAGCGCAAGTCTTGTGGAAAACTGCAGTTGCAACTGCAACTACAACTGTAAGGAGGAATAAGGGTGTATGGTCATCTCTTAGTCTTGGTCTCTCTCTAAGTGATATTCTTGGTGAAAATATTGGTGATATTCTTGGTAAAACTCTTGGTGATATTCTTGGTAATACTCTTGGTGATATTCTTGCTAAGTATGGCACAAGTTTGAGAGAGTGGTGCAGCTACTGATTGCATATAGTGCCTGTTCTATATGGATAGGAGACTCTCTCTCTTTTGCTCTACCCTTGGAGAAGGAGCTCTACTTGTCTTGATTTGTTGTTGCAGTTAGAATTTAGGGTTTATATGTTGTTTCTAGTATGGATTTCTGGAATATTTCTATCAAAGGTTAAGATGCTCGGGGGTGGCTTCATGCACATGAATGGGTGATGACAATATTGAGATATTGTCTTATGGTGAAAAAGAGCACATCAATTATTTCCAGCGGGTTATGGGCCCACACTATCTTAGGACAATCTAACCTTTGGAAGAGTGGGAAGTTCATTGTCAAGCTCGTTATAACACCAATTGCAGTTAGGTTTTGCAGCGACAACAAACCTAACCCATTTGTTCGGGCACCTAAAATGAAGCGTTTGGCATATTTCTTTGACATCCTAATTGTGCCCTAGCCTAGTGCACCTCTTGGCACCCTCAACTTTTAAAAAAGACGTCATGTTTGAGTTTTTTGGTCAAAGTAAAAGTCAATGGTTGACTGGTCAAAAAAGTCAAAAGGTTGACTTTTGGTCAAATTGACTTTGTGGTCTAAGTTGAAATTTCAAAGTTTCTATCTTGTTTTCATTAGTGAACCTTGATTTAGGTTCTAATCTCTTCTTGTCAAGATGGTGTCTGGTTTCAGTTAAAAAGACAAGTTGGATGATGCTACAAAGATTTCAAAGGTATGCACTTGTATATGCTTGTCAAGTTATATCATCTAGCAAAGCATGAGTATGTTTGCAAGGAATGTACTAGAGACATATCAAGCGGTGATCTTGGATTGTTTACATTCAAAAGGAACAAGTGCACTCTCCATAGCAGTTGGGGAAGCTGGGTTCCAGGCTTGATTAAATTGATATGTTTCCAATTTACACATATCAGTTGATAGTTGCTACATCACAAATTTTTGGCTTGGGTCTTTGGGACACAATAACTAGATGCCAATGAATACTTATTGACATGTGAATCTTATTGATATAGATACTTATTGTACTTGTTTGCAAAATGAACTAACATCTCCTCTAGAGATGTTTCTTGTTTTGCAAGACGGCAGTTCACCTTGGTCATACTATGTTGATCATCATGAAATTGTTTTCATTCTTGTTACCATAGATATGTTCTTATGAAAATGCTATTATCTTGGAAATACTTTTATTATTACATCTCGGGTGGGTTATCTTACAAGATTTCATGGAGGCTACCATGGAAATGTATTTGTTTTTTCCAAATAAGTTACTATGGAAAAATGATTTATCACAACAACATTGGAAGAGTGTTGAAGAATGTTATCTGCTATTTTCCTTTGTTATTATTCTTGTTTTGGAAGCGGAGTCCTTTGGTGATAACTCTAGGAGCCTACAGTGGCAGTTCTGTATGGAAGGCAGAATGAAGAGCTTCATCGATGGTAAGCCGAGATGGTCTCACAAGTATCAATTATAAAAGGAAAGCAGAAAGCAAAGTCAATACCAAATTCAGGTTATAACCTTCCACCTTTGAAGAAGTCAAGAAGAAAGAATAGAAGGAAGTTGTGATAGAAGAATATCAATCATGAAAAAAGATATATGGGAAATTGTGCCTAAATGGACTTACAAGATGGAAACATCGTGGATGGAAGTATTCCAATAAATACAAAGAGATTTGGCTAGGGTTTTCTCTGTGAGGAGGAGAAGATTATGATGAAGCGTTTGCCTTTAGATTTCGAGATATACATCTATTAGAGCCATAATATATCTAGCATCAATGGGTGGGTTGGAGTTTGGGTCGAATGGATGTAAGACCACCTTTCTCAATGGAGTGATTGAGGAAGAGTATACATAGAGCAACATCAAAGTGTTTTGAGGGGTACACCCAAAGAAACCCATGTATCTGATTAGCGAAGCCTTGTATGGACTTAAGCAAGCTCCAAGAGCTTGGTATGCACATAATGTGCTTCTTGAAAAAGACTTGGATTTTCAAGAGTCATGCCTATCAGAACCTCTATTACAAGGTTGTAACTTGTGAATAATGCACTTGTGATTCTCTTATTATATATTTTGATGATTTGTTCATGGCGAGGTGCAAAGCTTCTCATTATTCAGTGTAAGAAAGGAGCTAGCCACTAAATTTGATATGAGAAGGATCTTGGTCTCATGCACTACTATTTGGGATTAAAAGTATCGAAGAAGTGTAGTGCAGAAGTCTTCCTAGGACAAGGGGAGTATGTTGTAAAGATTCTTTAGTAGTTTGGGATGATGGATTACAAATCCACTTAGCGACTCCATGGTAACAGATTTGAGGAAGTTGATAGACTTTGATTCTGATCCAGTAAACTCGTCCCTATGCAAACCAGTTGATTGGCTCCTTGTTGTATTTGGTGAATACTAGGTCGGACATTTGCTTTGTTATGAACATGTTGAGCTAGTTCAAGGTGGAGCCTAGACATGATAATTGAATAATTTCAAAGCATGACTTGTAATGTCTTTGTGGGACGTTTGACATACAACTGCATGGATTTAGGTATTTATATTGGGAAGGGAGTGAAAATAATATATAGAGTACTTATGTTATGTGTTTCAATATGGGATCTGCTATGATATTGTTGCTCCCTTGCGGTTTGTAGGAAAGGCTTAGATAGCTTGGAGTCAAGGCTTCAAGGCCAGTAGCAGGGAGCTTCCCCAGCCATTGTCACCTCGATGGGGGCTCTTTCTATTTAGGAGGGCTGATCCAAGGGAGACGTCCCTATATGTCACAGGTTTAAGGGCTAAGGATAATGGATCAAGATAATAGGTTCCCTTTCTTGATTACAGCCAAGTATAGAGATAGTCAAGAAAGATCAGCGATGAGTACACATTTGCGAGACAAGACAAAGAAAACTAGAATATGTGCTGCGGTGGGTTAGTACTTCATAAAATCAATGACTATCTTCCAATACATATGTGAGCAAATGATCAATGCTATTATTGTGAAGTCAATGATGGCTAAAAGACAAAAGATTTATATTACTTCTTCAATAAATGCATGAGAGGATAAGAGCATTCAACATTAAATATCAATCCTTATATTATACCATAATGCAATAACTATCTCAAAATCAGCTCACATACATAATGTTCCTGCGTCACCTATACTATTTACACTTCTGAGGTGTGACGTCGGCCTTAATCAATAGGTCAAAAGAAAGACAAAGAGAGAAAAAAACGTTTTGTTGAACAAGCCTAAAGATGCAATGAATGACTCAATGTCTATCCAAAATAGGTGAGAGAAGTCCCACAGCGTTGCAAGCATAAACAAGAAATCTACACTATGTGGCGTCACCTATATAAACTTTGTTGTATGCAGGTTAGCTAGCAAAGGAGTGACATTTGACAAATTCAACCTGCAAAAGGGCAAATAAACTCCAGTACATGATGAGAAGACAAAGGCGCACCTTTTCCTGTCAAGCACAAGTGTGTGAAACTAGGGCGTCATCTCATTAGGGTTAGTTCATAAGTAGGGTTAGAGCTAGGTTAGTTAGGGTTTCTAATTGAAGGTAGTTTGAGAAAATTTAAGGCATAACAAGCTTCAAAGAGTTCTTAGACTAGTGCCTTGGGTTAATGGGGTCCAATGAAGTAAGGCTAATAGCTTGGGAGGCTTTAACTCAAGACAAGAGAATTAGGGTTTGGTGGTGTTGCTATGGCAGGCCACTGACAATAACCCTAAGAAGAAAAGGCTTTACCTAGGTGTAGCTATGGCTAGGCCTAAAGCTTTCTCTTCTTTCTTTGAGACTTGTTTGACAAAAGCAGCTAGCTTAGGAGCATAGAAATCTAGAATTTTGAAAAGTGTTGCTTCATACAAGGCTTTTCAAAACCCTAGAAACAACCCCTAGGTGTAAACTAAATTAGGCCTAGGCCGTCTTCTTTCTTCAATTTATGCTTAAAAACTAGCTCAAGACAAGAGGGAATCTAGTGTAGCTATGGCTGGAGGCTAAATTCCTTCAAATCAAAATGGCTATAAGTTCTACTCATGGGGACATGAAGCCACAACCTACTTGTGTGTTGGCTCCCTAGGTTTCAGGATTAAGCTAATAACATCAAGATAACAATAGATGCAAATGTTAAATGTTAACCATTCATCCAAAGTTTGATGAAAAACACTTACAAGATCATGAAGAAAGCATAATCCAAATCCCTAGTTGTAAACCTTCCGATGAATAAGACACCACTTGCCAAACAATACCCTTCCAAAGAGTTAGCCTCACTCCACAAAGAGAAGAAAATCCAAGACAAAATCTAAAAATGTATCTCTCAAATGAGGAGCAAGTTATGTTATGTTCAAATGAGGAGAGAACGTCCTCTATTTATATGATGCTGACCTTTAATTTACAAAATAAGGTCAATAAAGCTTGGCCGACATGGGTGACATTAACATTATTCAATTATTTGTCACTTTTTACATACTAAAATGCCAAAAAATGAGCTAAAAAAATGGAGACATCAGGCCCCCATAAGGGAGACGTTAGGCCTTTGGGGCTAATCATCGTGTTACTTGACCAGGGCGTTGGCCCCCAGGGGCTCCTGCAGCCTGCTAAGAGAGCAAAACAAGCCCAACATGTAAAGCCCTACTGCTCAGAGTGTCCAACTAGCCACAGGTGGCGTCGATCTAGCTAGGTCAGCGTCTCATCTGGTCCCCATTGGCTAGGTCTCTACCAAAACGTCTTGATGAGTGTGTCCTTCTTCTTCTCTGTGCGCGGGCTCATCACACAAATGTCCTGCCTCTACCATCCCAAAGTCCATCACGGGATCTTAAATTTATGGAGTGAACTAATCATCTCCCCATGTGCAGATCCTGGGTACATGCAGGGCATGGTCACCGCACATCCAAAGACTACGCTCTCGAGGCTCATGGAGTCCTAGACATCCTTAACAATATGCATCACTTCTCATCATTAAAATTATCAAATATATACCATAACATCCCTAACAAATCTTCTAAGAGCTCAGGCATTACAGACCCTATACAAGGCTAAGGAAGCCAAAAGGGCAACCTATTGGCTAATACCCATAAGAAATGGAAAGTTTCCTCAAGGGTCATTCAGCCCATGTATAGTGATGTGATGTGGTTTTTAGGGATATCTAGTCATAGTCGGACCTAGGGTTGGTGTGTCACGTGGAATTACCTTTGTAGGATGTGATTTGTACCCATCATGGATGCACTTTCCAAGCCCTTATTGCCTTATCTTTCTTTATTTGCATTTTTACTACAAAGCCTGTATGAAGAGGACCTTGGCGGTGGCGGTGTGATTACCCACTAGTATCTTGAGAAATGGGAAATTTTGGCTTCGTGGTAGAGACCCCCAACTAACTGGCCATACAACCAAAGGTCAACGCCTGGTTTGAGTGACCCGGATAGTGGCAGATGTCATCTTTGCTAAATACTATGAACATAGGCCATTTCGTGATGAGACCTCCCATCCTCTTAGTTAGATCTTGCATTTATTTATTTATCATTTCTTAGGGTCCCTTGGTTTCTTGCTCGAGAGGCTTTTATTGCCTTCGGGGGATCCCCACAAGTGAAGCATCTCTAGGTTTTCATTTTCTATGGCTTTTATCTTTTACCATTTGCTTTTACCTGAGCCTTTAGCCCCTTCTTCCCACAAGACAGATGTACCCAGATGGTCCTCCAAACGGCCAGACTAGGGAGTGGGATGGATGAGCCGGGAGTTTTAAGATATAAGAGGGATAATATGAGAAGTGGGCCGATGGATTTGCAAACCCCCTTGGTGGCTAACCAACCCATGAATACCAACTTGCTAAGCTACCCCATCAATTACTAGCAGTGGTCAAGTGGTTAGTGTAAGATCCAAGTAGTTATAAAAGGAAATGAAAGAAGTCATAATGCATACATAATAAAGGTTATAATGATCAAATATGACACATACCATGATACCTGGGACCAATTACCTCATGGAGCAAGAGCCTTTTACGATACAAGGCCAGGCCGGTAGTGATGGAGGCATGCTAGCTGACAGGACAAGTAAAATTTGAGAAGAAGAAAAGTGACCCTCAAAGGGCCATGCTCAGAATCAATCACGCTCGTACTCCATATGCGGGATCATGTGGGCCTGAGAGACCTTGATCTCTAGTTATCCCACAGATATAGGGGGATATGAGATATCATGGGCTATGAGAAAAACAAAGATCTATTACCTCAACACTATAGAGGCACAGTATATTGTAGCTTGTGATGCTTATGCGAGGTAGTGTGGCTCACGTAAGCTGATTCTGAATATCGTCGGGTCTTTGGATTATTTGTGATATATTTTGATAACCCGGATATGTAAAGCTCTCGAGAACCCAGTGTTCCATGGCAATTCGAAGAACATTGAGATCAATTATTATTACATCCATGATCAAGTCCAGAAGGGAGAAGTGGTTCTCCATTATATCTCCAATGATGAGCAGACTGCAGATACTTTGATGTAGCCTTTGTCCAAGATAAGTTTGCATACTTGAGGGACAGGTTGGGGCTCGTGGAGATGGCTCCCTTGGTTGAAAGGGAGGATGACTCTCGGTTGGGAGGGAGCTTTGATGTGTGGCATCATGGACTATCAGTGAGTTACAGTTTGTGATCATGCTAGCACAACTCATATATGATAGATGGTTGGAGTTTTTGATACAGTGGCTCGAGGAGCATGTCATTTGAGTACAACTTAGAGGTGGCATACAACTTAGATATATGATGTATTGACATCATGCTAGATATGTCATGCTAAGGTACAACTTAGAGGCGATGTTGGTGAGTAAGCATCATGCTAGATATGGCCATGCAGTACAACTAGATGTGACATACAACTTAGATATGATGTAATGACATCATGCTAGATATGTCATGCTAATGCGACTTATAGATGACCATACAACTTAGAGATGATGCATGGGGCTCGTGTAATGCTATATATGATCATGCTAGTACAACTTAGATGTGGCATACAACTTAGATATGATACATTGACATCATGCTAGATATGTCATGCTAGTCTGACCTAGAGATGATCATACAACTAAGAGATGACACAGTGAGGCCAGCGATCTACATCATCGTGCTAGTACAACTTGGAGGTGGCATATAACTTAGATATGATACATTGGCATCATGTTAGATATGTCATGCTAGTCTGACTTAGAGATGATGTAGATGATACTCAAAATCACGTCGGTGCTACAACTTAGATATGATGCATTCACATCAATCTAGTACGACTTAGAGGTGATGCAGATGATGACATTGTTGATGCGGGATGATATCAAATGATATGATTTGACTGTTTTGGAGACTATATGTCACAGACGGTAGGCGTATCTTCACATGGTGGATGTGATGCACTGGTAGTGGCTGTGTGTCATTGGTTAGTTGTAGTGTGCTACTAGGAGTGGTTAATATACTGTACTTAGGCGGTAGTTATTGTACTAGTATGGATAGAGACAATTGTGTTCTATTTGATGGAATTGTAGCGGTTGTATGCTACTATTTGATTTCTATGGAGACCACCACTAGTGTTGGAGATGATTGCTAGATGGATGGTGATGTCTTTGGTGAATGAGACATTCTCAGTGGAGGCCCGGGTCCTAGAGCAAAACAAGTGCTGGTGGAAAAACTTATTCTCCTTGTGGAGATGGTTTTAGTTTAATGATTGTTGACATTATCATGGGTAGTATTTTCAAAGGCCTGAAGTGCATTTCGATTAGGAAAATGGTTCAGGACTAATATTCTCTGGAGGCACAATTATTAGCCTGATCTGGTTGAATAGTCTGCCCCTTAAGGACATGATGTTTCGATTAGGGTGGTTGATACATAATCGATATTTTCTAAGGCATATGGGTAGAGATTGATCTCTATGGTACATATAGTGACCCAATTAGAAAATAGTATGAGACTGACATTCTTGTAGGAATGATGTCTGTAGCCCATGGCATAGCTTTTCGACATTTGGAGGGGCCAGCGTTCTTCTACCAGGGCCCCATGTAGGTATGGATTAGAATAATGGTCCCTTGTAGCCCATTCTTGAGGAGCTTCGGCATCTGTTAGGACAAGAAAGCGTACTCTTCTAGGATGTATGTTAGGATTAGAAGAATGGTCCACACATCACTTTGTTGAGTGGGTGACTCATGCGAGACACTCTGTTGAGTGCTCTAAGTTCAACACATGACTTATTCAACATCGTGCCCATTTTCAGATGGAGTATGGCCTCAAGGGATGATGCAAACAATGATGATGAAAATGATAACTACAATGGTGATGATGAAAATGACAATGATAGTGATGATGATGCTCGTGACTTGATCTGCGTGATCATGAGATAACATGTGCGGCTATGATGATGCTACCGACAAAATGGTATGTGTGTGCTCAAGACCATTACCGTTAACCTCCCACAACTGGGAGGGAGTGTTGATATTCACGATAGGCTACTTGGGAGGTATTAACCTCCACGCATAACCCTGACAAGAATGGAATATTATGGAAGCAATGGAAACCCTAAATAGATGTGTGAAAACACTAGAAGACAAGTCGGTTTAGTAGAGATAAATAATATTAGAATATTATCTTCAGAAATACAAAATTAGACTCCACGGAAAAAGATAAATAGAAAATATAATTACGAGAAAGTCGGTGGAAATACATTGCTTCATTTCTAGTTTGTAGTTTAGGCCTTATGGCTAAAGGATAAAGGTCAAAAGCTGGCATAGCAGGGACCTACCACCAATGTCACCACAATGGGAGGTCCTTTCTATTTAGAGGGTGGCTAAACCCAAGGAGGCGTCCACGGCAACTTTGAAGTTTTTGAAAGGAAAAGGCTCAAAAGCTTAAGGCTAGTTTCCCCTTCCACAGAGGATCCATAGCCAGAAGATAGTCAAATGAAGAATAACCATAGGAAGACACACCTTGCGAGACAAGACAACAATAAAAACTAATACATGCAATGATGGTTAGTACTTCATAGACCAATGACTATTTTAGTTTTAATGTATGGGCATTATATAGCGATAAACATTGCCGAAGTCAATGTTTGCAATAATAACAATGGCATATAATATTACTTGTCAATGAACAACTGGAGCAATGTAGCATCTAATGAAATAATCAATCTTTGAATTAATCAATGCATTAAATGTCATTAATTGCTCATATATAAGAAGTTCAGGTGATATCTAGGGTGTCGGCTTCTTACTAGGGTTAGTGTAATAGACAAAGAAATAGCGTTTTACCAAATTAATGATGAAAATTACCAATATATCAATGTCTATCCCTAGATGATCAAGCCATAGTATTTTCTATCAATCAAAAGCCCAATAAAGGCATGGCGTCATCATTTTTCTTCTATGTTAGTAAAGGCGTTAGGGTTAGTTAGGGTTTCAAATTTGAGAGTTTTGAAGATTGTTTTGCACAACAAGCTCAAGCGTTGGAGAGAAAACCGGTGCCTTAGGGTATTATGGAGTCAAAGAAGAAAGGGCAAGATCTTGGGATCAAAATCTGGAACTAGAGAGTTAGGTTCTATGAATGCTGTGGGGCCCTAGAATCAAAACCCTAAGGGAAGGAGGCTCATTCGGTGTTGCCCAAGCAGGCCTCATGCTCCTTCCTCTTTCTTTAAATGTTCTTGTAGCTTGGCCCCAGCTTTAAAATACAAAGTCACAAAGGGAAAAGTGTTGTAGAGCCGAGGCTCTTCAAACCCTAAAGGTTAAAACCACAGGTGTAGAATCAGCTAGGCCTAGGGCGTCACAACTCTCTTCAACTTATATTCAAATGCTAACTTTCGGAAAAGGATGATTCAAATTAGCAGCAACATTTGATATATCCTCCTGTCAATGGCCAAAACAAGTTTCTCTAGCATGGGGACATATGGAGACCTACTTGTGTGCTTGCCACCTAGGGTTTCAAGATTAAGCAATATAATAGCAATGCAATAACAAATGTAAATTTAACCACAACCATTCATTCAAAAGTTTTAGTATGAAAAATTTACTTACAAATCATAAAGAATGCTCATCAAACCCTAGTTGTAAACCTTCCAATGAGGAAAACACCATAATATGCCAAGAAAATCCTCCAAAACAAGAGTTCTTACTCACTTCCAAAATTTAAAATACCAAGTCAAAGAGACTAAGTAGATCTCACAAGAGAGAGTGAGTTATGTTATGTTAAAGAGAGGCGAGGCCAAGCGTCCTCTGTTATACCAATCCATGACCTTCTAATTAAATTTTAGGTCATTAAAAGCGGTCAGCCAGTGACTACCAATTTCACACTATTTTTACATTAATTGCAGGAAAATGTCATAAAAATGAGCTAAAAGAGGGACATCAAGCCCCTATGAGAAAGACGTTGGCCCTTTTAGGGCAAAAGCACGGCATCGAGGAAAACCACGTTGTACTAGAGAACATCCAAAGAGCGCCACCGCGTGCCAAATGACCTTAGCACCCTACGCCACCGCGCTCCGGACAGCGTCCAAGCTCTCGGTGGCGTCCTGTCCATCAAAGGCAAAACATCCTATTTGCAGTGGGTGATCCCCTAAGTAGGAGCTCGCGAAGTGTCACGGGTGGAGCGTCCCTCCCTTTCTTCTCGTGCAATGGCTCATCCTAACATTGTCTTGTCTCTGCCACCCCAACAACCACCCGATGGGCCCATTATGGGTCCGATCTAATCGTATCCCCATGTGTACGGGTCCATTGGTACCTGTCCGTCTGGTATGGTCTTGCACATCAAAACTATGCCCTCCATGGGCTCATGGAGTCCCTAGGGACAATAGCAATGTCGATCATATTTCATCATTAAATTTATCAAATGCAGGCATGAAACCCTGGCAAATCTCCTAAGAGCTCAAAGGCATTACATATCTACTATACAAAAGTTGAAGAAACAAATAGAAAAACCTATTAAGGCCGGCATCCCACAGAAGAGGAAAGTTTTCACAGAAGATCATTCAAACCATGTTCATGAAGTGATATGGTCTGAGGATGTCAGTCATAGTAAGACCGGGGTTAGGTGTTGTTGTCAGGTGGGTGCCTTTGTAGGAGGTAGGTTATTTAGATCATGGATGCACTTTTTCCAGCCCTTTATTGCCTTTATTCTTTATTTATTGCTTTTCTTTCTTTTATTTCAAGGTCTGACCAGTGGACATTGCCTTGGTGTGGTGACTGGTGGTGATAGTGTTATCCACAAGAATTTCATGGAAATCATAAGGTTTTTTCGTGATGAGACCCCCTTTCGATGAGACCCCCTTTCCCTTAATATGCAACCAAGGTCATTGCCACAGTGGTGACAGAGATAATGGCAATGTCATACTTCTTGAATACTATGAACATAATGGAGTCATTTCATTGTTGAAGACCTCTACATCCTCTTAGTTGGAATCTTGTTTTTTTGTTATTTTTTCTTAGGGTCCCTTTTGTTTCTTATCGAGAGGCCTTTGGCACCTTCGGGGATCCCCTGGTAAAAGCATCTCTAGGTTTCATTTCCTATGGCTTTTATCTTTTACTAGAAATTGCTTTTTACTCCCACAGGCCTTTAGCCCCTTCTTCCCTATAGGTGAAGTGCCAACCCTCAAAAGGTCATCCCTAATGGCGGACTAGGGAATGGGATGGATGTATGGGAGATAAGATGTAAATGATAGAATGGTGGGGTGGGCGATAGCTCTGCAATCCCAGTGGCCTAACCAAAACCCATGAATACAAGCTTGCTAGGTCACCCAGTTAATCCCCCAACGTAGTAGTCCAAAGTGGGTGAGTGTAAGATCCAAGCGGTCATTAGAAATAAAAGGAACGTGATGCATATAAAAGAAGGTTATAATGATCAAACATGACACACATACCATGATACCTCAGACCAATTACCTCACATGGAGCAAGAGTCCTCTTGAGTGCAAGTCAAGCCCAGATGGTGATGGAAGGCTAGCTGCTGCTAACAGGACAAATCTGTGAAGAAGAAGGATAGGCCCTCGAGGTATCTTTCGAGATCCAATACAAGTCTGGCGAAGAAGAAGAAGGATGGGCCCTCCAGGGCCATGCTCAGGTCAATCCTGCTCTCGGTATTCCATGTCTAGGACCTGTGGGCCTCGAGACATGATCTCCTAGTTATCCCTAGAGATCGGGGATAATAGGCCCAGCTAGAAAAGTCACTGCACAAATTAATATAAATAGAGGATGTTTTAGCTCATTTGTACACCCAGTTAGAGCACTAGTCGTGTGGAGAGTTGCAGTTGCAGCTGCTAGGAGGAAGAAGGGCATATGGTCATCTCTTGGTCTTGGTCTCTCTCTAAGTGATATTCTTGGTGATATTCTTGGCGAAACTCTTGGTGATATTCTTGGTAATACTCTTGGTGATATTCTTGCTAATACTCTTGGTGATATTGTTGCTAAGTATGGCGCAAGTTTGAGAGAGTATTGCAGCTGCAACTGCTACAATTGTGTATGGTACTTGTTCTGTGGATATGGAGATTCTCTCTCTTGTGCACTACCCTTGGAGAATTAACACTCTACTTGTCTTGAGTTGTTGTTGCAGTTAGAAGCTAGGGTTTGTCTGTTGGTTCTAGTATGGCTTTTTGGAATAATTCTGTCAAAGGTTAAGGTGCTCAGGGGTGGCTTCGTGTCTATGGATGGGTGACAATATTGATATTGTCTATGGTGAAAACGAGCACATCAATTATTTCAACACAAACAAGTGACAGTTTTTGTGGGGTAAAGATCAGATTTGTTGGCTGTTTTTGGACAATGATTTTACAGTTCGAAACAATGAGCAAAAATGAATTTTGAAAGTGCCTCTCATTTAGTGCCTGTTGGGAAAATTTACACAGGTTGAGGAGCCTCATTTTCACACTTGTGATTGGTGTGTTAGAGGTTGATTTCTGTTGTTCAGAGTTGCTCAGTTTTACTTGGTTAGAGTGTATCAGTCTTAGCATCAGAGGGAAGCCTTAGCGGTGGTAGATTTGAGGATGAGGTTGATCTTGCCTTTGTGACTAAGGGCAAGAAGAAGACCAAGCAGGGGCCCAAAGTTGGGGCCAAGGAGCAGTAGTCGAGAGGATAGGGTGAGCAACAGAAGGACATGAGCAAAGTGAGATGCTTTGCTTGTGGTGAGATGGGGCACTATGCTGCACAATGTCCCAAGAAGAAGAAGAAGTAGCAGGATGGTGCAGCAACAACAACAGAGGAGCAAGAGTTTACTGCTCAATTTGAGAGGGAGTGTGCTCTCATAGGTTGTTGTTTGACAGTTGAGACACCATCCAACAGTTGGTGTGTAGACAGAGTTGGGGAGGTCCCACATATTGAGAGTGTTGTATCTCATGGGACGTAGACTCAGTTGTCGAGTACACCATATTCAGGGGTGACTGGTCCACTCGGGATAACTTTAGTTTCAGAGTTGCCGAGTAGACAGACAGTTGGTGCAAGTGCTTCAGAGTACAAGAGATTGATGAGAGAGAGTAGGGAGCCAAAGAGATTTGGGTCTCACTTGGCTATGGAGACGAGCAGATCAATTTCACTTTCCTCTTTCGAAGGAAGTCCCTTAGTGAGAGACCAAGGTGAGGATCTTTGGTGAGATGCCAAGATTGTGAGACTCTTGGTGAGATTCCAAGAGGTAGAGATCCTTGGTGAGATGCCAAGGAAGAGATCTTTGGTGAGATGGCAGGATCAAGATCTTTGGTGAGATGCCAAGATCAAGGCTTGGATCAAGAAGGACCTTGATTCAAGGAGGTCTCAGATTGGTGGAGATGGACTTTCATCAAGAGATCATGAAGGTCGAATAGATCAGAGTCAGAGGCCACTTTTGATGATCAAGGTACAACCATACTCACCGAGTATTTGCCAACAGACAATAGTGTCTATTTTCCCTAGACATGGAGTACCGAGAGCTAGACGACTTGAGCATGGCCCTGGAGGGCCCCTCTTTTCTTCAGTGTAGTCCATTTATCACTAGCAGCAGTATCCATCCCACCAGCCTGGTCCTGAAGTAACAATGAGTCTTGCTCCATGAGGAAATAAGTTCGGGTATCATGGTATGTATCACTCCGATTTTTGAAGCACTTGAATATGTTGTATGGAATCCTTCTTCATTTCATGATGTCTGCTTGGAAATTATGCTCTTTGCCCATTCATACCTAGAAGGATGACATGGTGCCCTAGTAAGTTGATTTCCCTTTAGGATGGGTTGCTACTGGGTGGATCTATGAAAAGTCATCGTTCGTTCCCTCCATACTTACCACTTTCCATCTTTATTCCTCTAATCTCCGCTATCCTTGTTTGGGCATTGGGATTGGCTACACTAGGAAGGGTTGTACCTTATCTCATGGGAAGAAGGGGCTAAAGGCCCAAAGGGTAAAAGTAGTTGGCAAGAGTTAAAAGCCAATGTTGAAACCTTTGAGATGCTTTACCCAGGGATCCTCGAGAAAGCGGTGAAAAGCTTCTTAGTAAGAAAAAGGGACCCATAAGATAATATAAACACTCAAGGTATTGGTTGTTGGATAGGGGATCTCATCACAAGCCATCCTATTATGACCATGGGCATGTAGCGGTATGACATTACCATCTATCTGGTCACCAAACTAGGGTAGTGGCTCTTGGTGGCATAGTTAAGAGAAAGGGGGTCTCATCACGAGCCAACCTTCTCATTTCCGTGAAATGTTTGTGGATAACGC
>SNQJ01S0169026.1:0-10556 GCA_010110895.2 Picea sitchensis | reverse complement strand
TTGTCCGCTCGTGACAATTACCTAAGTAGAAAGGGTTCCATCGAGATCCTTTTTCTTGCAAGCCAAAAGCAAAGCATTTTTCTTCCCTCAACACAATGCCTTAACCCTTCCTTAAAGATACTTGTCTTCATTTCTTTATCCTTGGCTACTATTATATATGTAATATGTCAAAACATTAGATGTCATTTTAAATCTCATTTTAGACTTTTGAGATCCCCAGAATAATTGGTTGAAATGAGCTCCAAATCGTGTTATTCATATCCTATAGGAATTTGATTCTCTATGAGAAGTGACCTTTTGATCTTGATAATAGACTTGACAGTGTTGATTAAGGATTCACAAAAGACTTAGCTCGCAAAATAAAAAAATGAAACTCTATCCTTATTCTATTGGTGTCTCCCTATTCTTTTCCTGGCCCTCTTTTTTCCTCTTAACCGAAAATAATAAGGATATGGATAGATCCCCCCTTTAATCAAGGATAGGCTGCCACGGACTTACGAGACCCAAGTATTCCAAACAAAAAGCAAAAATTCTTATAATATAAGAAGTATATGCGGAGCTTTACTTTCCTTAATTAATAAGGAGTAATTCCTCTCCCTTTAGTCGAGCCTGCTTACGCATCCTAATTAACAATGATATTTCAACAGAAACCCTTAATATATCGCTCGACATAGACAAAATAATGTTGATACCCTATTTCCATTTCATTTTTTAAATATAAGTTGTTCACGAAAACTATGTTATTATAAACCATCACGACATTTCGTTTTCCCAATATTCCTCCATTTAACCTTAATATCCGACCTTAAGGATGTTCCTGACTCTGTTTCCGACGAAAGAATTTTGGGTTTCATGTTCTCAATGCATAACACCTTAAATGAGTGGGGCTAAAGTCTAGAGATATCCCTTCCTCTGTCCTCTCTTCCTTTAATGAATGTATCCTTCCCGCGCAAATTTTTGAAATCGTTGGGATAAGCACGTAGATAAGGTGTTGAGTGGGACTTTTACTCATTCCTTTATTGATGTGTCAATAGAGTGTTAAAACCCTAATTTCTTGGCATTGATAAGAGGAGCGATCTCCTTATATTCAATATAAATTCCTCTCCCTTTTCTCCATCCTGCTTGCGCATCCTCACCCATGACAAGTGAGCCTACTTGCGTATCCTCTCCATTTGGTCGAGCCTATTAGCACATCCTCTCCTTTTGTTCGAGCTTGCTTCCACATCCCCAATCTCCCCATTTGATACGATGGATAGCTAATATTAATTGGGCATTGATTCATTCAAATGCGCAGAAAAAAATGACAAATTTGGAACAATATTTGATAAATCTCTTTGGGGTGTAATTCTATCGAGGTGCGCAAGTCGTGAGAAATATGTTAGAAGAGATTTTTGGGAACAGAAGTCATAATTGGATCCATGCATTGCGTTTGGAACTTATTATTAAGAAAGAAATCTCAACTTCCTAATGGAATGTCGAACTATTATAGGGGAAAATATGATTGATTCATATATAAATAATACTTGGGAAAGTCTTCTAAAGTAATTTGAAGACTTGTTCATCGGTCAATATTCCCGACCTTTTTGTTTGGAGCAGTTCAATATTATTGAATTTATGCAGCCTATCTATATTGTTTATTTTGGTTTCTTCAATTCTTGGCATCGCCTGACAATACAAGGCAACAACCTTTAAGAAATAATAAGTAATTAAAGGAAAAAATAAGAATATTATGCACCATTGGACCTGAAAGAAAGAAGGCTACGAAAGGTTTCAATCTCCCCTTAATCCAAATTCCTGGATCAATTCAAGACTTCATATTTTCATGGAGTGATTTTGGAGAAAGCATGCATGCCATAACATTTGACGAGTTGCGACCTTATATTCATAGGGATATACATAAAGAAATGGGGGAAAGATAGAGAATGAGTCGAACATTGGATTTGAGACACAATCAAAGGCAATGAGAACTTTATTTATGAAAAAAAAAGCATAAATCCCAGAAAAACATAGTCTTTCCTCTTTCCATAGACTCTAAATTTGGCCCAATTGGACCGTTTGGGGTAACAAGTTTCGAAATTGTTCGATCGAGCGATAAATCGCCAATCGATTATCTACAGAATGGGGGAAGTGCGCAGTAACTGCTATGTAATGCCTTGCTTCACTACATTCCCTCCCTGACTGTAATGATATGAGATAGAGATCAAGAGTAAGATTATTGTAGCCTTGCTTGTGGACAATATTTATGTCACACTTCCCATCCTTTATTTTCTTGGACCAACGCTTACTATGTTATTATATTGTTTGATCTGTTTCCATTCACTCCTTGTTGAATCCTAAATGCAAGGATTGTGGGGGGTTTGAGGTAAGCCATGTAGGGTTCCCACAGCTATTGTGTGCAATTTCTTCTTCGCAAATTAGATTGCACATACTAATCATGGTCAATGCATTATATGCATTCTTGCTAAGGGTCATTACTTGTTGTGTGGATTTGGCTCAATGGTTCATCGATTGTTGAAAATCCTAACTCACTCTCCAATAACATTTATGCACTCTTTTTCTCTAAGAGTTTGGAGAATATTATAGACATCGCATCAATCGTTACATTTGAACAACTGATGATCAAGGGAGAGGCATATCCAACACCTATCTCTATTCTTCTCCCTTGTTTTCCCGTGGTCGGATGTGGGATTTCCCTTCTACACATGATCGGGTTCAACCATAGCAACAATTATCACAGGAATTGGGATCTAGGTTTGGCAGGATCGATCCTTATTGCTCCTTCATTTTGCGTGTGGTCTGGGGATTTATGGCCTGCATTCTCCAGTTCTGGTGGTTCTCTATTTGGAGCTTGTAGTGTATTGTGGTTGCCTTGTGATCTCTACTCTTCAAGTTGTGTCGATTCGTCATCCCTCTATTGCTCCCAGCTATATGGCACAAAGAGGGTGTGCCATCTCCAAGGAGTTGTTCTCTCAGCTAGTGTAGGAAGTCGAAGACCTCCGAAATTTGACTAGGTAATATCTATGTCATGTAATTTTCAATCTCGAAATATTCATCCAGCACCGTTAGTTACTCCATTTGTTACAGGATCAATGTGAGGCAACTCGAACTCAGCTAGAAGACCTCATGGCTCACCCACACCAGTTTCAGGTTTCTTCGTCTGCCTTTGCTTTCTCAGGCGCGGCATCCTCTCCCCAAATCAATTTCAAACTTCCTGACTTTAACTCTATAATTTCAGGGCCAAGCTCCAGTAATGGATAATGTTGGTATGAAGGTCATCCCCCTCCTGGTTAATCACAGATGTCATGCTTCTTCTCGTTTTGTTTAGGGATTTTTACAACGGTTTATACTATAAAGAATTTTGATGCAGGTTTACTATAAAGAATTTTGATGTGAGTTTATTTTCTGAACATTTGTAGTGTCTGCTTATAATTAAGCACAACAATCAACAGAGATAAGATACATGTTATCATTGATGCACATTGCACATCAACAACTAAAGTATGCAATCAGTATCAACGAATTGTTAGTCTACTCTGCCTCACATGTGAGCCAAATCATGCAGATCTTCAGCGAGTCCAAGGTCAAATTCAAATCAGTATAGCATTTTTCCTAAGTGATAGCGAGGACACTGTCCAATTAAATTAAATGAGGAAATTATATTGATAAATACATTGATTTTATGTATATTTGTATTTATATATTCATTAATAGGATGTATTAATGTTAGGGTTTTAACTACTTCTTAGTATTATTTTTATAAGAAATTGTTAAACTATAAACCAGACACTTTAACCACTTTTCCATTTTTGTAAAATTCATTATAATTGCCCATAAAAATAAATAAATATATAAATAGATTTTTTTCAAAACTCCTTTTCTGCTCGTCTATTCTTATTCATACAAACTCCTCTATCTGTATCTACAACAAATGGTCAAACTTTGCAACTAAGTCGGGAAACTGGGATTGGAATTATGCTAGACAATTTATATATAAATCTTCAAAAATTAAATAAAAACATTAAAAAATGGAATTATGCTAGACACAATTTATACATAAATCTCCAATCGTACAATTTATACAATTTAGACATAAATCTCCAAAAATTAAACAAAAACATACAAAAATAGCTACACCATCTTTAGGACCTCATACTAAGAGGATCAATCTAAAATTGTAAATAGATGTTGTCCAGATGGAAAATTCGCAAATGCCTAGAAATTGGTCACTAAATTATCTGCTGAAGATGATTGATTTGTCATTGTTGTAATTTCCTGTAACTTCTAATTTCCTCCTATTTATGTATAAATATTCTAATTTCCTGTACGTTGATGTCATGTGAATTCAATTGATTTCTTCTAGAGTTGGGAAATCATTAATTTTGCTTCCCATGCCTCAGTGTGAGCCGAAAATTTTATAGATGGGCGGCTAACTTAATTTAGGCTAATTAATTTACCGTGCGATGTGGACCTTATTCTTTACAGAATTGTTTGAAAGAATGCTCTACAAAGTTGTAGCTAAATCAGAGGACAAAGGATATAACAGTGTAAAACAGATATTTATGGCGAATTTAACCTGAACAACATTTAAAGTTGAACCTAGCAAACACTAACATAGATATTCCAGCCATTAAATTAAAGACATTATTACAAGAGAAAAGTATTACTGACCTAATCTCGGTGGCAAAGAATGGAATTGCACCCAATTTCTTGCAATTGTTCGGGGAATTAACGAACTAGGCAATGCGGTTCGCCTGGAGAGTCATATTCCCATAGAAGCCGGAAACATTCACGTTGGCATTTTCCCACATATTTAGGTATTGGAAGACTGCTAATTCTAACCCCATCGGACCCCCTCCATCGGGCCTCGACCCCGCATCCACCCTAAAGTCGTTCTTGTCATCTGTCGACCCCGCATCCACCCTAAAGTCGTTCTCGTCATCTGTCGACCCCGACTACTCTATTGAGCTTAGCGCTCTCACAAAAACCAACTTGTCAGGCCTCGACCCTGTCATCTCTCAGAAACACTCACAGAAAGCTCTCACATAAACCAATTTGTCAAGGAGCTCTTTGTACGACTGGAACCGGATTGATATCAAACCCGAGGGTGCCATCACGGCAAGAACTTTGATGTGATCAGTTAGTCAGTGGAGATAGTCCGGGAGATTCATTAGTTGTCACGGACAGTGCTCTCTCACTACATGGTGGCGTTACCTGTCACGGACAGTGCTCTCTAAGTACGTGGCGGCATCACCTATTACAGACAATCCTCTCTTTTTTTATTTATAATGACAAGTAAACGCAAAACACACCAAATCACTATAATAACCAAAGCATTGTATTTAAAAAGAATGATATTAACATTGTGTGTTGTTAATATCACTGTACGAATGATATTGATATTTATGATTTTAAGAATGAAATGTTCTTTTTTTTCGGAATATGATGCTAAGAAATTACTAATTTTTGCAAATCTGACTTCTAATAAGATTGGAGCTAAGGTTATCTGAAAATATAATCCAAAAAAAGTCATTTAGTAGAACTTTTAGACTAAGGTCATTTTCATTGATTATGAATACTATTTAAATTTGTTTTTAATTGGTTAAATGTTTATTTTTTAAATTTGTTTTTAATTAGTTAAATATTTTATTTTTATTTGATGTAGCCATAAACTATTACACATAATAAACGCAAAACACATCAAATCAATATAATAACCAAAACATTATATTTAAAATGAATGATATTAACATTGTGTTGTCCAACATTCATTTAGTAGAACTTTTAGACTAAAGGCATTTTGATTGATTCTGAGTATGATTGGTTAAATGTTTATTTTTTTAATTGGTTAAGTGTTTATTTTTTTTATTTCATGTAGCCATAAACCATTACAGATAATAAGTGCAAAAGCTCATCTCTTATTTGAGTTATTTCCATGTATACAAGAAATGTAGCCAAATGCACATCTACAAGTGTATTTCAGGCCAAGTTGCAGGTTTAATGGAGGTTTCCCATGCGTTTTTTTAGGATTTCTAGAGATAGAGGGGGTAAGGGTTAGTAAGAGGCTTAGATGGACCACCTTTGTAGTTTGGTTGTGTTTTCTTTTAGACTTGTCCCTTTGGTATATCTCGTCTCTGCGCATTAATGGAGGACAGTTCTTTGTTTCGAAGGATAGTGGACGTCAGTACTTAGCCTTCTCACTAACTACACTTCTCCATCTTTTTAGAGGGTCAGAATAGTTGTTTTCACTTGCTAAAGTCTCCTTTGGAGCCTCCATCTTTTTAGCAGTTTCATCGCACTGATTTTCTTGAAGGAAGGCCATGAAGTGACAGGTGTTTCTTTACTTCCACCATTAATTAACTTATTGTTCATTAACTCACACATTAAACTAGGAGAATGTTTATCTCACTTGATTCGACTTAACCTCTGAGGTGGCAGGCGACTAGAGGATTGTGGAAACTTCTGAATGGACTGTCAGGTCAGCGCACTCATGGGTGCGACTGACGAGGAGCTTTGGGAGAGGGAGGGCATATTCTCCTTGGTGAATGAGCTCTACAGGAGTAAAGATAGTGGATGCCAACTAAATGAGAGTATTATTACTCCACCTGCGAACTCGACAAAGTTCCCTAAACCTCTTATCACCGGTACAAAGCTATACCACCAGCATAATCTAGTTTTAGAACATTTAAAGGGTCGGGATACTGCTCGTCTGTCTAGTGAGGTTCTTGTCAGTCTATCCTTTGAGTGTTGTGGCTAGGTAAATGGTCGTCAGGTAGGATGGAACAAGTTTGAGGTGATAACCACTCCCAATGGCACACAAACAAAGGATTTTAAGGGGGGTCGCTCATAGTGTAAGAGGGGATTTCCTAAATGCTTTGCTCGAATGTGGAAGCCAAAGAAGATTAAACACAGGATGGTTTTGGGAATGGATGTGGACTCGAAGAGTCGTGCGACCTGTCTCTATGTGCTTTGGTGAGGAGATTTGCCTATCGGTCGTAGTGTAAAATGATTATTACAGAGTGGATGTATTGCTCTTGGGAACCACTTCTTGGGTATTCTCCTGAGCTACTGACCCTATCAATAGGGTGGTTCGGTTTTGTTTTTAAGAATCCGGAAGACACAGGGTTTATCTTAGGAAGATTGTGAGACTTCAAGGGTGGGAGTTTGATACTGAAGAGGTGGCGTGTTCGCTTCTACCCGACTACTGAATATTTCAGTTTCCGCCACCTTTGGGTTCTTCTATCAGGTCTACTTCTCCAGTTGTGGAATGTCAAAGCGTTGGAGGCGATTGGTAATGAGTCGGGTCGTTTCATCAAGGTCAATGAAACTGCACTACAGGCGCAAGATAAAAGGATGGAAAAGGTTTTGGTAGAGGTGGACATCCATGCAGGATTGTTAGAGTCACTTAAAATAGAGTGGCAGGGCCATATTCTCGTACAGAGATTGGACTACTTCGGAATTCCTTTTCAGTGTACTCTTTGTAGGTGAATTAGACACTTGTGAAAGGACTGTCAACAAGCCTTTGGGGCTTCGGATGCAGAGGACTCCATGGAGGATTTGTTTAATTGCCTTTACACTATTGGGGTGGACTCACAAGAGGAGGGGGATTTTACTACTGCGAGGGTAGAGGAAAGTCCAGAACATCCAAATCCCACCTTTGTCGGTAAGATAAAACTTTACTGCCCTTCACTTTACTTTTCCTTATATGCTTGGGAACGAGACCATTTAGATAGTACTTTTTTACCGGATTTGATTCCCTCGCCTATGGTCAATTGGGGACATTTTCTGAGACTATTCCAGAGGGATCAGAGTCTGTAGAAGTTAGGGTTGAACCTACACCTTTTCCTGAAACTACCCAAGATATTGTTACTATTGAGCAACCCTCCATTTTGTCTGTGGAAGACTCTAGCATTGCCCCTGGGTTCAAAGAACCAGATTTTAGTGACCACTCATTGGATAGAATGATAACATCATTGGTCCCTACATATAGGGAGGCTTTTGGTCCCATTCCCATCTCGACCTATTTGGGGAAGGAAGTAATGAACAAAGAAGAGCCTAGTGGAGCACTTGGGGAATCCACTTGTGAAGGGGGGATTCTGGGAAAGACTATGTATGGTCACGGGGCTTGGGGTATGAGTTCTCTCCTATCAAAACTAGGAGTGCCCGCAAGAAGGCTCAGACTAACAATACCTTTTCTACACAACAACTATCAACAAACATTGAACAGGTGGATCTTAGAGGCATGAAAGCCCTTGCAAGGGCTAAGTCATGATCCTTCTCTCTCTTAATATCAGAGGGGTAGGAGGACCCCTTAAAGCATCCTCCCTTCGTAGACTTCTTTCAAAAACATTATCAGACATTATCTTTCTACAAGAGACTCTGGTGGTTGAGGATAAGGCTAGACACTTCATGTTCTATATTCGACCTGAGTGGATGATTTTTGTTGTTAGTTCTGTGAGGAAGTCATACAGACTTCTGGTGTCTTGGGATCTTAAAATTTTTGACTTATTTCCATTGCTAAGTTGCGGTAGTATTTTTTTGTCATATACATGTTTAGTTAATAAAAGGAGGATCTCTTTCTTAAATGTTTATGTCATGTGTACAGATCGTAAGCAATTCTAGGAAAAGGTGGACAGTAGTGGTATGTTAGCTCATGGTGATTTGATAATTGTTGGGGATATGAATTTCACGACCAATTCAAAGGCGTTTTGGGGTGTTACAGCCTTGGTAGATCCATTGGCGGCTTTTTTAAAAGTTTTTTTTTTTTTTTTTAATCAGCTCGTCGATATCTCCCCTACGGAGGTGGTACCTACGTGGCGTAATGGCAGAACTGGAGTTGACGAAATCGTAAAGAGGCTAGACATGATTTATGTAATAGAGGACCGTATCTCGTCATCGGTGAGATATAGGTCTTGGGTGGATTACCCTTATATATAAAATCATGCTCCAGTCCTACTACAATTGGGTAATAGTATTTCGACCGTTGCTCACCCTTTCCCCTAGCCTAGTCGCGAGAAGATACTTTTGCTACTTTGGTTCAAGAAGTGTGGTATGATTACCAATTCCAACAAGTAGAATGCGCTAAAAGGAGATTAGTAGGGAAGCTTAAACAACTCAAGAATCAAGTAAAGTCTTGGTGAAAAGAAAAAAGATTACAGGAACAATTAGCTTTGGACAAGCTTGAAAAAGAACTAGCATTTCGCTACAAACAGAAGACACGGGGAATGTTTAGTTTTGTTACTGAACATCGTTTGATTTTTCTATAGGTTGAGTGTAATAAAATTCTTCTAGCTAAAGAAGAACGGTGGCGACAAAAAAGCAGGGATATTTGGATCCAAAGTGGAGATAAGAATACAAAATTTTTCCATCTGTTCGCAAGCCACAGAAGAAACAAAAAGAATATCTGGGAGATAAAGGATGAAGTCGGTTTGGTTCACACAGGCCAGAAGGTCTTGAAGGAGGAAGCGACTAGATTCTTCAACTCTTTATTTCAAGACATATGACAGAATTATATAGAGGAAGATATAGCTATAGTAAGACTATTTCCAAGAATAGTTACGGAGGAAGAAGTCATTATTCTTGAAAATCCTTTCTCCAGTGAGGAAGTTCTAGAAGTTCTAAAAGGTTTTTCCAAGGACAAAAGCCCAGGGCCAGACGGGTAGACTCTTGAATTGTTTATAAACTTTTACAAGTTGGTTGGGAAGGATTTGTTTGATGCAGTGGAGGAAACAAATCTCAGAGACCCGGTAATCAGATTGATTAATTCGACCTTTATAGCGCTAATTCTAAAGGTCAATTGTCCCAAATCCTTTGTCAATTTCCAACCAATTGCTCTGTGTAATCTATGTTACAAAATCATTACAAAAATTATAGCAAGGAGGATCAGGCCTATCCTATCTCGCTCCTTATCCGAGGAACAACTGGGCTTTCTAAAAGGAAGATAGATATTAGATGTTATTGGCAATGCCCAAGAGTGTTTGCACAGTATAAAGCTAAAACAACTTCAAGCCATCATTTTGATGCTAGATTTAACGAAGGCCTATGATTGTACAAACTGGGATTTTTTGTGATTAACACTCCTACAATGTGGTTTTGGTATTCCCACTACAAACTAGATCATGGGTTGTGTAACCTCTATAGCCTATGTCATTCTGATCAATGGAGAGTCGACAAAGTTGTTCCAAAGTTGTTCCAAAGAGGTAGAGAATTAAGATAGGGTTGTCCATTGTTGCCACTTCTGTTCATTCTTGTGATGGAAGGCCTTAGCCTTTCTCTAAAAAAAGGCCAGGCAGAAGAAAAGTTGTATGGGATAAAGGTTTCCAGAATAATTAATATCCTACACCTTCTATTCATGGATGATGTTCTCATAATGACAAAATCTTCGATCGAAGAGTGGGAGGAGATTAATAAAATTCTAGATGTTTTTTTGTAGCGCAACGGGTCTGATGATTAATGTTCAAAAATCCACTTCTCTACACTTTGAAGTTCAACAGGGCACTCTAGAATACTTAAAAGAACTATTTCAATACAACTTTAATGATCTATCGAAAGGGTTCACA
>SNQJ01S0169021.1:4945-17392 GCA_010110895.2 Picea sitchensis | reverse complement strand
GGCAGTGTTGTAAGCCCATAAAGAAGACCAATGTCTATTGTTGCAAGAACCAATTATTATGAGCAGTAGCCCATGTCTAGAAATTTTATTTTTTCCTATTTAAAACATTTTTGGGAATTATATTTTAATAAATTACTGACAAATTGTTTTGGTTGAATGTAAATCGAGAAAATTGCAGGTAGGATGGTCTTGAATATGGAAGGGATGTAAGCCCATAAGTAAGACTGATATCTACAGCTGCAGAGCCAAACATTATGAGAAGAAATCTCATGCTTGTAAAAAAAAAATCCTGTATAAAACATATTTGACATTTATGATTGAACATGGTTATAATGATATCTCATTATGATTGTATGTGTATAATGCAGATGAGATGTTGGATATGCTAGCTGGAAAGCATGGGAAGGGATATTGTTGTGACATGAGAACCATGTGTCCCTAGAAACATGTGTCCCTGGAAATCTTCTTGTGTAAGAAAGCCTTGGTCAGGCAAGATGGATCGCCTAAGGAACTATATAGCAGAGAAGGGGATGCCTGAGCCTGGGCCTAGAAGGTGAGTGACCACAAGGAAGAGGAGACTTTGATAGTTCTTGTAAAATATTGATTGGAATCATGCACACAATGGATATGTCAGAGAACATAGTGAGCCAAGTTAACGAGATAGCCATATGGATGCAGATCCATGAACCACACAGATAAGTATTGTACTGGATTATGAAAATTTACTCTTAGATTATGAACAAACAAAAAAAAAAATTATGCACAAATTGTGAATTGAATTGCTCACCGATTTGAAATGTTGTAGCAAAATGATGAATGTTGAGGATATAGAAAATTACCAAACTATGAGGGAAAATAAGAAGGTGATGTTGGAACAATTGAATGGCAAGGGCATAGAATGAAGAAATTCCAATGGACTTGTTGCAGTTGGAGTTATGGAAACCACAAATATGAAACTTCCTGGTCGAGTGCACTGGAGCCTTGGAGAGAAGTGGAACAACCTAAGGGACTACATGGTAGAGAAAGGAGTTCATTTCTTTGGGTTGTACAGGGTTGAGAGGGAAGCAGAGCTTGTTGGTTGTAACTACTACCAGAAATATAAATTTTGAAGATCATTATACATGTTTTTGGTCGGAATGCCTATGTACACATGTTTAATTTTAGGCCAAAGTGCCTATGTATATAAGAGTTGGTTGGATTTCCTGTGTGGATTAAGGCCAAAGAGCCTAGATTTGTAATGTTAATAACATTAGATTTGTGTTGTGCACAGAGGACAGTGCCAAAATAAGGGGCGGGGGATGTAACACCCCGATTTTAACCTTTATGAACTAAGAATGTATTATGTAATTATGACTTAGGTTGGTGAGACAGTAAAATTGAAAAGGGGCCAGCGTGCCTAGGAAAATGTAACACCTCATATACATTAATAAAATACATCGTTGGTTACAAGACGGACAAGGACAACAGAGATAGGGGGTTATGATTCCACGAGAGAGGGGGCTTGAGGGGATAAGTATTTTTATTATTATTTTATTTTACCCATAATTGATTTTATGGAGAAAAGGGGTTACATGAGCTTGTTAGGAGAGAGGCCATGTGGCTCTTGTCTTCATGTAATTTAAACATCCCTTGGGGGATGTTTTGGGTCTTCTTTGTCTTCTTCCCCTTCTTCTTCTTCTTCTTCTTCCTTTTTCCTCACTCATTTTGGCTATTTCATGTGCTCTTTGTCTGAGCATGGATAAAAATGGTTGTTTAGGTGGCTCTTGGTTAATTTTTCTCATCGTTGTGAATCCTGAGAGTCCCAGCATGGAGACTCTTGACCAGAAGAACTAGAGCCCTGGAAGGAGATGGACATCCTGAGGGATTGCGTGGCAAAGAAGGTTGTCCATTCTCTTGGGTTGTGTAGGCTAGGTAGAAGAGAGTTGGTGTACTTTGGATTGTTTTGAGTGTTGAAAGGCCTATGATAACTTGAGTTATGAAATGCTTGTGTGCATGAGCTTGATGGCAGTTCGGATAGAACTATCCACAACTGAGAATCCTTGGAGTTTCTAGTAGGGATATTTCCTTTCCATTAGCACTGGAGCCCTGGAGAGAAGTGGGACATCTTGAGGGATTGAATGGAAGAGAAAGGTGTTCATTTATTTTGCTTGTGAAGGTTGAGGGGGAAAGAGAGATAGAAATTCAGATTTGTTGTGTGGTTGGGAAACCTGAGAGCTAGTTAGCCAACTGTTATGTGTTTAGACTTGGCCTAGAACCTGTCCTTATGGATTCATAGCCTTGGCTCAGGGGTGTCCTTTTGTTGAGAGTAAAATAATAGCAGTGTCTATGGTTGGGAGGAACAGCATTGGTCTGCATCTAGTTGATGAACTTTTACTTGCAAAGATAAGTTGTCTTTGTGTTTTCTATGTAATGTTTATTTCCACTGTGTATTTAATTATCTCTGAGATAAGTACTTTTAATGTGCATGTCTGTTGGTTATTTGTTGTGCATGGCACGTTGTTTATTGCTTTATGTTGTAGAAGGGATCTTGTCTTATGCATGTGGTTTTCATGCCTCTCTTAATTAACTTATAAGTGATTTTATTTGAGATAAGTCACTTTGAAGTGAGTCCCTGGACTGGAGCATGCCTCTCCTATGGGTGGATGGGTGTGTTGCAGTCAGATTAAGTGGTGTAGCCTCACCTATGCGTGGTTAGGTACATTACACGTCTAGATAAAACATGATGTGTTTTCATTGTTGGCATGCTTGTAGTTAGATTTCCACTCGTCTAATTGTTTTCTACCACTTCGACTCTTTTGCTTACATGTTGTGATTTTTGAAAAACTTTGGCATTGGAATTTCCTAAAATCAGGCATTCCTTAAAAATGGAGATCCCAATAGGCCCCAACCACAATATTTGACTCGTCTCGATTCAACCTTCTACTTCCTTACTGTGGTCTCCCTCAAACGGAGGGCCTAATTCAGGGTGGATCTACATTTCTCATCAGCAGAACTGGTCGTATTGGTCCACTCTTTCCTACCATTTTCAGATGAGAATGGATGCACCCATGAAAAATTCTTGGCCCATATAAACAGTTGGATATTCAGGCTTGGTAGCTAGCAGGGTGTTCCATTCGAAGTCGACAACTGAATCCAAGTGTTGCAATGGGATATAAGTATATTGAATTGCAGGGAGGAAGTCTTTGAGCTCTTTCTTCATGGCTTGAGTAGCCTCATGTAGTGAATCCATGTTTTCATCCACTGCTTGGATATCTACAAACTTGGCTTACTTCTTGATAGGAATTTTGAGAGCCTGGACCTCCACGTTCAGTTGGTTAAGTTGTGCAGCAACTCCTCAACCAAATTATTGTGGTGTTCCAATAATTCGACCCAATAATTGACCATATTAAATAGCTCCCGACATTCACTGACCTGAGAATGGAGGGATGAGAAGGCGTTATATCCTTCAACAATGATCTGGGTGATATTCGTGAACATAGCCCTAGGCTACTCTTGCTCCTAGAGTTTAATAGTCTTAATTTTTTGTTGGAGATTGTATGCCTTCCCTACGAGTTACGTCCATGCATATGCAACAAGCATGATCCGGTCTGCAAGTGCAATAAGGGTAATGTCTTCCGGCAACTTGATTACTACCTATTTGAATTGGGGCTAGACTTGAACAAATTTATCTAACATGGCCGCAATAACAGACTCAACCTGTATACGCAATCCTTATTCATTCTCTCTGGTGGCTGATGCTATAATGATGTTTAGGCGCATCTATTGATTTTTTTGTGTGAGCTTGTCATTGATCTATTCAACTACAACAATCCTCTGCTTAAGTTGATCCATGGAGACTCATATGAGATGGAAAATCTGGTGAGTAGACCAAGATACAAGCTCTCCACTGCTAAGAGACTGCAACTAGTGGTTTTCCATTGGAATCATATCGCTCTGACATGCTAAGAGTTCCAATACCATATGAACTAGGTGAAGTAGTGTGGAGGCTATGGGAGAGCCTATCCTAGACCATGGGAGGAAGTGTTGCAATCACAACAGTGTGCTCAAGGCACAATTCCAAGATTGCTCAACATTGTTGGGGATCATATAGCATCAACTCAATGTATTCCTTAATGGAATTGGTACTGTGAGTTGAGTGAGTATATTCCTAGGTTTCCATATAAGTATAGAGAGGATCCAGACTCATTTATTCTAGCCTGTCTGACGATTTGTCAACCCCTGCAGAGAGGACAAACTCAGGTCGAGCGTCATGGGGGATCTAAACCTACGGAATCTGGATAATGGCTAGAATAGGGACAATGGTCCCTGGAGTCATCGTTAAAGGGGTCGTAGAGGCAGGTGAAGTAGTTTCGATATGATGGTGAGGGGATGGTAGAGTGGAATATGGGGCATCTCCAGTTGAACTAGGTAGCCAATGGGTGAGTTCTTCGATGACGGGGGTGGTTTGGGTCTTGACTGGTGTATCATCAATAATGGTGATGATGGGAACAAAAGAAGGAAGGGGTTAGTGGTGTGGGTCAGAGGTGGAATGGAAGAAAGAGGAATGTCATCAATGATAATGGGGTCAACGGTAGACTAGAATAGATAATTGGTGTGTGATTTCTTCATAAGAAAAGCAGAAGAAAATACCTCAGGTAACTAATTACCTTAAATAGTGGTGTCATTCGGGATGGAGGAGAATGGGATATAAACTATCCCCTTAGGTAGTTTCTCCTCTTCACCTTCATCTTCTTTTTCCTCTCAACTTGAAGGTGTATGATCTCTCTTTATCAATCTAGAGCCAACACCATATTTTTGCGCAAGAGCTAACCATTGCAAGATGGGATACATCAAATAGGTAAAACATGGTCTTTTTTTGTCCTGTGTAACTCCCTGTCAGGCCACGACCTCCTTGTCCAAGAGGGAATCATCCAGGTAGAAAATCAAAGGAGGAGTGTGAAAAATGGATTGAGTTGCACCTAAAGGCCTCACAAAAGTGAAGTCACGGTTCATACCAAACCAAATGTTATGGGTATGTCGGTTGAGCAATTCCTGCAGAATCCTTCAGCATTATGTGGTGGAAATAAATTCATTGTGCCATTGCATAAATGCAGCATTGTGGTTTGTCAAGTGAGTGACAGTAGTGTGACTATACCAAGGGTCAAATATCTTGTCGATATGACTATCAGAATCATGAGAGAGGCTTCGACACTGAGGCAACTACCACTTTCACATAGCAAACATGACCAACAAATATCCATAGATGGAGTATGTGGCTCAATCATGCACATCAGCACATGCCTGCAACATCTCGATGAGCAGGTGTTTGCACCATTTCAAGGTGCACATTTTTACTAAACTCAGCCACTGCTATGCCATCCAATGTGCACTCACCTCGCGAGTATTTATTCATGACCTTTCCTGCAATGGTATAGCAGGCGCAATGAGCCTGCTCAGCGTTGATGGGTTCAATATGTGTTCCACGACCTCCTCACCTCATGCCATATTTTTCATAGAGACTAATCTCATCCTTTTTTCGGCCATGCTTCCTTGAGCCCTGGAAGCCTTGTGTTACATATTGCCCTTCCATAAAGAGACCGGTCAGCTTGTGAATGTCTTCGAAATGGATGGGATAGGATTTTTCCAACCATAAATTTTGATTATGTACTCTAATGATAAGAAAACTGGTACATCGGGTGACTTCTCCAGTAGTGTTGAACATCGGTAAGTCATGCAAATTTATCAAGGTAGTGTCCCATAGGGGTATGAAAGATGGATTCCAGTTCCATTGCAATTCACCATTCAGGAGGGTTGAGAAATCCATAAATGTATGGATATCCATATTTAGGTACTGTAATGCGTCGGTGAGATCAATGTCAAGCATCCGAGTCTACCTGACCTTCCCATGGAGATCACCTAACACCTTGACCCATGGATCGATAAACTCTAATGGAACAACAACTTTGGGAATGGACCCCCAACCAGAAGTGAAAACCATTCTAGTAGACCTACATCAATAGAAGAATAAAAATGGTGGGTAGAGGCATGGGTGTAGGCTCACAAAATTCTCAAGGGAGTCCAAGAATAGATATGCAACTAACTTGAAGAAAACACAATAACATTGAGTAGTTGGGAAAAGATGAGTATATAGGGAAAAAATAGGAAGTGACATGACTAGCATGCATTACGAGATACAACATGGAGGTAACTCAACATTAACGTCAGATGTGCCCATTGAACGCGCCAAAATCTAAGAGAGATTTGGGCAATTAAGAGCATAAGTGAGAACCTGGTGGTGGGACATCAAGGTGAACGAAAAAATAATTGCAGCACCAATGATTAACCAGAAAGATATTGAAAATCAATGAACTTTAAATGACGCTAACATGTAGTGATGAGACAACGAGTAAAAAGATACTAATGACATTTAAATAACAATGTGACAATGAAAAGGCATGGAATTCAAACTTAGAAGATACTAAATACGAAAGGATTTGATTTAGACCTCCCTAACCACAAAGGTGATATCCGATATGGACAAATTGATAATGGCATCTAGACACTAAGACGAATAACAGTTGGGCATGTCACCACATTATTAATAGAAAAGAACATAGCGAAAAAAAATTGAAAATCTTACCTACTATACTCACTCCCAATGACAGTAGAGATGTGAAACTTCACTTATTGATCAGAAATATAGGGCTTCAGGCATGTTCCATTCACCCATCTTGGATGGAGAATACAATTGAGTTGTGTCAATCTGATAGCTGTAAAGTCCTGAATTTACGCAACTATGAAGGGTCCAATCCAATGCATTTGTAATTTTCCTGGATGCTTTTGGTACTTACTGGCGTATAACAGGACTTGATCACCCTACGCAAATTTCTTGGTCTTAATGTACCTATCATGCCAAGATTTATGTCTATCCTTCTCGACTGTTTGATGAAAATCGACCAAAATTCAAGCTTCTTCCAATGCCAACAACTCTGTGACTTGTTTCTCAATTTATTCGTCATATGTCATGTGAGTGACTTGTGCAATATATGAACTTGGAGTGATGGATGTGTTAGCACCGTCATTTTTTAGTTAGAGTCAGTCTTAGTAAATTCATAGTCCATGTGTCAAAGCGTGTGAGGTTAGGTACCGAACAACAAATGGGTCGAAGTCAGCAAGTGGTCGGTTTTTCCCTTGGATTTGGGAATGGACGTCAAAACCAAACATGTGTAAATGATAAAGGTCTTTTTCCAAAAGGTCAGGTCCTGTCAGAAGAGGAGGTATTACATGCCAAAGGCCGAAGCAAGTTGTTATAGTTAGGGTCAAGTCGGCGGATATAACGATCATCATCAGCTCATTATGAAGTCAGAAAGGATAAGAAATCACGGTGCTCATATCACGTATAATCTACAACTCTTATCATCTATACTTCACACACTCTGAATTGTACCTGTCATGCGAATGTGATGCACAAATATTTGGCCTTCTTTTAAACTTCTCATCACCATGGATTCAGTGCCCCCTGTCATAATTCCATCCATCACCCATCCAATTATAAATTCCAATCACTTTGCATGTATTCCATTTACCAGCCGAGTCTATGCATCGTCTGAAATATTTTTTGAAAACCCTGAGTTTCTCACTGCAGGAAAGCTGATTTCCATCAGTCATGTCACAAACTGGCTCGGTCAAGACTGTCATATTTGTTCTGTCTTAAATAATGGTTTGGAGTCGGTCGAAGTTGGTCACCAGTTTTTCTTTCAGATGATAAGTCCTCTCACGGTCATCTCCTCATCCTCAGAGTTCTCATCACGTTCAAACTCTCTTTCGTGCTCCCCTACTATGGCGAGCCTATCATCATCATTGTCACAGCATCAACCCATCCTCGCACCAAGAGTCTTTATGGAGTTGGGGGGGGAACTCAGTGAATTCCCAAAATCATCCTCTCTTATCGAGTGAAATTCCTGTACTGCCCCTCCGACAGGTATGGGCTAAAGGAATATTGTTGGGAGAGGGGTGGCATATTCACTACCGTGTGCGCAGAAAAAAATGCACACTACACCATGAGGACATCCCAGAACATAAGGAAAGGGGCGCAAAGTGGCAGAACTGTGGGGTCCAAGCCTCAAAACTTGGCATTGGTAAATGAATATTTGGATGTCATAGCATCTTTCGAGTAGGTCGGATGCATGCTCTATTGCAAGAAAATACAAGGATTCAACGTGAAACTGGTGGAACAATTTGCGCTCAAATTCAACGGGTTCTGCACAGTAATCACAAGAATCACATTCCAGGTGACGGAGGAAACTCTGTCAGTCGTGAAAGATATCCCTCCACATGGTAAGAGGTTATCTAAGGGCATGATTTTGTACATGTTATGCTATGAGGAGTTCATCAAACCGAACTACTTGAACGGGAAATTTGAAACGGGTGTTCCAAGTCGATATCTATAGGAGCATTTTTGGAAACTCCTGAGGGTGATTAGAAATTATTTTTCCTATGAAAGAAGGCCCAACAAAATACACCCACATCACATCATATTGTTGATGCATTTCACAAGGAGGAGATCATTGAAACTACCTTTCTTCTTGCACCAAAGCCTCCGAGGAATGGCAGAAAGCATCCAAGATGAAGCAAACTAGCCGAAGAAGAACTTATCTCATATCTCACTAATCAAATTGTTGATAGTTGAGAAATTGAGGAATTTGGGAAAGAGATCAGATTCATTTCTACTTCCAGCTAACATTGTCAGGGACCCCAAAGGAGACTCCCCTCTACCCATGGGAAAATAAACATCACACAATGTGGAGGTGGAAATAGGAAGGGATGTAGAGAAAGGAAATACATTGGAAGCCTTTTTCCCCCAACATCCAATACCCCGGAAAAAAGGCAAACCAAGGAAGAACAGAGAGACTGGGAAGGCCCAAGCCTTGAACGAGCCATGCATAAAATTGGTTGTTGAGGAATTACTCATGGCGTTATTCGGCTGGAACCTATCGAAGGTCCAAAGAAAGAAACCAGTGCCAGGCGAAGAAGGTAGGATGATGAGGACATGGATATTCATAAGTCGTCACAACACCTAAAGCAAGCACAACTCGTTATTGCTAAGTTGTACCAGGAGAACAAGGAATTGAGAAAGCATTTGGCAAAAAAGATCGTTGAGACATTAGTGTCACAAGGTTGAGAAGGGAATGCAAATTGGATCAAGAGGTAGCTTAGAGAAGTGCAAGACACGATCATTCAACTGTGCCAGGCACATAGAATCTCAGAGGAGAGAATTGCATAGCACTTCAGGGAATGTGGACCGGCCATGGAAAATGTTCGTGCAGCTCTAGCCAGTGCACAAATGAAGCTGAAAGGGAACGTGGTTTTTTGAAGATGAGTAAAGAATATGGAAAGGCGCAACTGGTCTCTCAAGAAAATGCTTCAAATATCAGGACTGCAGACAAGGTCAGAAACTTAATTTGATCGACCCTGTTTTATTTTTCCAAATGCGGCGTGAGATTTGTTTTCTCCCCGTGTCATGTTTTCTGCTGAGGAGAAGGAACTATGACATGTACCCATGTGACAGAAATACATCGCGCAAATGATGGAAACCCATATATCACGAAGGAAAAGTGTAGGTTGATCATATAATAGTTTTGAAGAAGGGTGTCGTCCCCTGACTGGTGTTTCCATCTTGGAAACATCGATGACAGCTCACAGTTACCTGCCACATGCACACGTCAGCAAATTATCGTGCGACAGCAAATGAAGCCGTTACACTGGATGGTGAGAGTTTGGAAAAGCACTTGATCGTCCCAATAACCTATCAAAGGAAAAGCACTGACATGTAATTTCTTAACGACAAAATCTTGTTGATGATTGAACTCTCATGGTAAAAGCGTCAATTATTGTATGATTGAGTACAGTCGAGTTTCTATTCTTAGTAAATTTCCATTCGAAGGGTCATCTAACAGGGAATAATCTGAGCCTTATTTCTAGGGATGGTAGTTGGGGGACAGGGCAGCCCAAGTGGCACACATTTTTCTATATATTGCATTTTTTCAATGTAAGCCACGTTGGTTGGCAAAGTAATGTAGACGGTGACTATTGAATGTAATTCTTGAAACCAATTGAAGTTTAATGAAAAGGTCCTGAAACTTTGATGAAAAGATTCTAATGGTAGTGGTTTGATGTATTGTGATTTCTCTCATGTACATTCTTCTCTTGTTCTTTATATTCATATATGTATTTTTGTCTAAATCGAAATGTTTTACAAGTCTAGAATTCACTGCGAAGTGCTCCAGAATTTTTCCGTTTAGACGATTTTGTTTTATTCTAAGTTAATTTAGAATTCATCTCCAGCAGTGCTCTGAGTTACTTCATGTATTTTCTTCCACCACACACAATGAATTTAAAATGAAATATAATTTCCTACTTAGCCTTTATCCTCTCAAGTTTTAGTTGCCAAGTCATTTATTTCTCTTGTTTTTTGGAATTTGACTCCATGGCCCAAGGTTTTTCATTATCTTTCTAATAGAATGAGAAAATATTGTACGAACGTGTTAAATCTAGCCAACTATTCAAAGCCACAACCTATATAGAGACGAAGTCTCTAAGAGAGCCCTCTCTGGGTCAGAAAGGCTAGTTTACGACCTTATAGTTGATTTGTAGGTTACCTCTTTCATTTGTTTTCTCGGTCAAATGAGTTTCACAAAGTGATAACATTTTTCCATTATTTTCGGGGATGGAATAGAATAAACTTTTCCCTAGGAGAACGACTAAAGGTATAGTTTTGAACCCTAAGGGTAATAGTGGGACGAACACCTATATTGGTTGAAACCTTTACCCTGGTGACTACAGTTAAAGATACCAGTAGCATAGAGTAGTGTGACTCAAAAATCCTGGCTCCAAAGACAGTTTATACCAGATCCAATCCTGGCCCAAAGCCTTTAGCACCTATGTATGATCCCGAGAAACTTCTGCGCAAGGCGAAAGAGCAGGTGCCAGACCCGTTATATTATCTGGATAGAAACTTATCCTTACCCAAAGATGGTGTACAAAGCATTGATGACCTTGATTTCGACACCATGTTTGAACAAACCATGTTCAGGTCTAAATCAGAAACTAGCTTGGATGATATAGTCTTTGATGAGAAGAGGTTTTGATCTCTGATGCCAAACAAAATCCCACAAGATGTCATAGTCCACACTTAGAACATCCCACAAATCCCAAACCCCCCTAGAGAAATGGCTTCTAGATTCGCCCCCCTTGCCCTGCTAGCCCAACTGCATGATTTTCCCCAGAACTACAACCACAGGATCAAGATATATGATGTCGAAGGTAACACCTCCTCCAAAAAACACTTGGATTGGTTCAATGATTTTGTTGCTCTATAATAGTTAGATCATGAGGATGCAAAGATGAGGTTGTTCGCGTAGAGTCTTTCAGGGGAGGTCAGGAAGTGGTTTAAATCCCTTCAAGGAGAAAGCATTCCCAACTTCGCATCATTTGAAACATCATTCCTTTCCAAATGGGGAGACAAAAGGAATCCTCTGCAACTACTAATGCAGTACAAAAATATGAATAGAGTGCCAGAAGAGATGGTGTAAGAGTTCTCGTCCCTTTTCATGAAGGTCTACAACTCAATCCCCGTAGAAGTAAAGTCACCTCCTAGAGATGCACAACTCCAATACTCCAACTCTTTTGACAGTGATTTCTCCTTGTTGTTGAGGGAAAGGAGATCTTCTAATATGGGCACAATGATGAGTGACACAATCAAATTCGAAGTAAATCCTATGGCGTCAGGGAAAATCAAACAAAACTTCGACAGAAATGGAAAGAATCCCCAAGGAGATGCGTAGCCCTCGACTTCTCGATCATCGGATGACAAGTTCAACTTAATGATGAAGACTATGGAGAAGTTGATGGAAAGGATTTCCATGGAAAACAATCCCGTCGCCCGAGAACAAACTAATTTCCAACCTAGAAATCAAAACTTTAGAAGGGGTCATGTCCCGTAGATCAGGCAGAGGGAACAGAGAGACCAGGGTGATCAAAAAATAAGACCTCCATTCTAAAACAATTACGCCAATGAATATTTTGATCAAATGATCCAAGATCATATGCATTACTGCGATGACACAGAAACACACGTGTTCTTGACGAAGACGGAGCACGATCAATTCATGGATGCAGATGATGGTATTATGATGGAAACTGATGGCACGTTGTCTTTGGAAACGGAGGAATTCAGGAAAGGGTATCACAATGACATCATGTAATTTCAAAAGAAATACAATCTCATGAGTAGAAAGGTGTCTACAGAACCTCATAAAATGAATCCTGCAAAGGAACCTCAAGCGAACAACCCTTCCTCTAGCCAATCAAAGAAATACAACCCGACCAAGGACGAGACGAAAAATGGAAAGTCAAAAGAAGAGGATTTAAAGAAAGCGCTAGAGTTGAGCTGGGAGATGAGCATCAAAG
>SNQJ01S0169019.1:1295-20734 GCA_010110895.2 Picea sitchensis | reverse complement strand
TTTATGATTGAATTTATTTGATTGTTGAGGCTCTTTATGAGTCTCCTTTTGGAAGTAGGGTTTATTCCTTCCTCCTTTGGTGTGAGTAGCTAGGGCTTGATCATCATCCTTAGCTAGTAACGCTTCCTGATTCACTACTCTTGTTTCTTCTTGGATGCATTCTTCCCATAGACTGTCAAACTTCAGTTTCTCCTTTCTGGCACGTATCGTCTGGATGAAGGCATCCCAAGGTATTGTAAGACCATTTAGGGCCGTCATAATGAGTTCGTATTTGTCTATGGTATCTCCAATAGCTTCTAGCTGTTCTTTGAATTCTGAGATTCTGAAGAATTATTATTGAATCATTTCTCCTTTCTGCATCCTTGTATTCTTTAGTTGAGTTCTAAGATTCATCTTCTGGTTTATGTTCTTTCCTTCATATAGTCTCGTCAAGGCATCAAACATTTCTTTCGGGGTCTTCTTGGATGACACATAAGGAATCAGATGGTCTTTGATTTAATCTGCAATGATTCTTTTGGCCCTTATTGTGTCCTTTTGATGCTTTGCCTTTTTTGCAGCATCGTCGGGTTCCGATAATTCTTCTTTGACGAATCTTGCTAGGTCATTCTCTTCAAGAATGAGGCCAATCCTATACTTCTAGAAACATAAGTTTTCCACTCCTTCTAACTTGTCAACAAGCTTAATGCTCACAGACATCTTTACCTGGAGCTAGGAAAATGACCGAAAAATGAAAGTGCTCAAAATAAAAAACTGAACTTACCAGGAGATGCGCTTGGCTGAGGCGCACTACCTGGTGTGTTTGGATATGAGAAAATACAACTTTTTCTCCTTCAAATATGATCCGTGGATTTCTGGACTGGTGCTTCTAGTACCTCTAGTACTCTGGTACTTCTGGTACTGGTTTTCTGGTACTTCTAGTACTTTGTGAAACTAGGGTTTCACTTTCCGAGAGATCCAACCACTAAAAAGGTGCGTTTATGATGCCAAATTGATCCTTAGGGGGGGGCACAACTTTCTAGATAGTTTTAGGGCTGAAAAACTTCACTTTTGAAAAACCCTAATTTGCAGGTACGACAATAATGACGTTTTTCTCTTGTGAAATATGCTTCCTTCAACTTGGCTTTGATACCATGTTAATGTTTATGCCATTATTATAGATGTTTGCATTTCATTAGATAACAATAGCATAATCCAAGATCACTGAGAAATACACAATCACAAGAGACATGCCATTTATCCTGGGAAATCCTCTAGGGGAAGAAAACCCAACAAAACTTCCTTAATATAGATAGCCAATACAATGCCAAGAGATCTCTTATGCTAATACATAAATTCCTCTCCTAGATATGCACCACTTTCTCTCTCCTTTGTCGGTAACAGATCAGAACTTGTCTCTCAAATTGAGCAAGTGAGTTGTTTCTAAGTGAGGCGCTAGCCTCCTTTATTTATACAAGTCTTGCACGTGTGAAGTGTCTCTTCACTGGCAGGGCTGACTTCTCAAACTGGGTGGGTAAAACCACCTTTATTATATTTCTGGGTCTCTTTAATAACTGCTGGGGTCAACTTCTTATTCTGCCTATTACAATTGTCTTTTGAACAATCCATAAAAGGGGATTTGGTCCTTTTACAATAACCGACATGATCAATCCACAATGGGGATTGATCCTATGAATAATATATCAATAATAATAAGAATACTCTTTGCAGTTACATTATTTCAACACATAGAAAATATTTGGTCTGGTGTTAACCAGATACATCAATTATCCAACCAGTTTTTTTTTTTTTTCTCTGCCACACTTCTAGTCCCGAGAAGTAGTGCATCATACCAAGGTCCTTCATCTCGAACTCAGAGGCAAACACATACTTGCATTCAATAATAAGGCTCTCTGTACCGGTGAGGAATAAATCATCAACGTAGAGGACCAGAATCAAGGCCTCACCGTTAATAGTCTTGTAGTACAGGTTGGGATCAACAACACTTTTGCTGAAGCCCAAACTCATTAGGTATCTATCAAGCCTCGTATACCAAGCTCGAGGTGCCTTCTTGAGTCCATACAGGGCCTTCTTCAACCTACACACATGAGAATCCTTCTCATGTATGACGAAACCATCTGGCTGCTCGATGTATATTTCTTCCTCAATCTCTCCATTGAGAAAGGTTGTCTTCACATCCATCTGATGTAGTTTCCAACCCATGGATGCTGCGAGGGAAATAATCGTTCGGATAGAAGTGTATTGAGAAATAGGAGCAAATGTCTCCTCATAATCTATTCCCTCCACTTGAGAGAATCCTCTAGCAACAAATATTTCTTTGTGCTTCTCGATGCTTCTGTTAGCTGTATGTTTGATCTTATAGATACATTTGGAAGTCACTGTAGACTTTCCCTCTGGGACTCTGTAACTGCTAAACATTGGAGCTAAGAGTAACTTCTCTACTCTGTAAGCAACTTCCCTCCTCTGGGGCTGCTCTATGTGGAACTGACTCTTCCACCTTCTCTCTACAATTGCTTCCTTTGCAACTGCTCTATCTGGAACTGAGAGTGTCTCAATAACTGCTACCTCTGGAGCTGGAGGTGACTCCTCCTTTGTCTTTGCTCCCAACACTGAAGGTATCTCTTCCTCCTTCTCTGGAGGTAACTCAATCTCTGCTCCCTCTGTATGTAGTACCACCTTCCTCTCTCAGAGTGCCTCTACATACATTGGAACTGCTCCAATGTCTGCTCCCTCAACATCTCATGGCTCAACTCATGTATCAATATTCCTATAACTACTCTCTCTGAGTCTCATACTGGGCCTTCCTCCATCATAGGGTCCATCACCATAACTTGCATTCATGGTTACTGAAAATGTCTCTTCTATTTGGCATGGTCCTGTCCTGGGATGTATATTGCTCCTAGAGACTACCTGTCTCTGAGCATCATTTCTGATGATGTCACTCCATGACATCATGATATTAGCCACAATCCAATCAATACAAATGATTGACCGCACTCTTTGGAAGTGAAATGAAAATTTATAACCCTCATTCACAAGACATGTGCGGTTTTCATATTTTGTGCCAAGCTCTACATGCCATGAATTTAAATCCCATGTAAGTGTTGTCAATCGAACGACGGTCCAATTTTCCAAGGATTTATCATGCCCACGCTATAGTCATGACGATACTCTAGTAATTTCATCTATGTGACCATAAATCAAAAGGCTTTAATGGTGTCACTTTGTTGTTAATTACTACAGGATTGTGTACAGTAAACTAGTCCATGTAAGCATCAGTGCAACCATGGTTATTGCTTCTGCAATGGCTTCTAAAATGCCCGACACCATAAACTACATATCAACTGATTTCGTATAATGAAAAGTTAATTTCCATACTGAAATATTTGAATCCTTTGATTGGCTAGCAGACTGGGGTTTGTTGCTTTTCATACAATCATCTAGATTATGTGAATTCGCTACAGTGCTCTGCATCTTTTCTTCAACCAACTCTTCTCCTCATTCATTCACACTTGACATATCTAGTTGCACATTCTCCATATTATTGTCCATCGTTATATTTGTGACCTGAGTCACTGTTTGTCTCTTAGGATGGACAACCAAGGGACGGATCATGCGATCAGATCCTCCTAAAATTTCTCCGACGTTGGGTCCCTTGGACCATGATTTCGTATGCAATGAACAATCACATATTGTGTTAGAAATCTCCTCCGGAGACAGGCCTACACGTCATCGAGTTAACCAAATAGAGCACACGTTAAGTATAAATTCAGGAGAAACCCAACCTTTTTCTTGTTTATGGACTTTACCAGAATCCAAGGCATGATGACCATCCATAGAAGGGCCACACATATCTCTACCAGCGTCTAGGGTTTCTTCATAGCTGGTATTCGGTTGATCTTTTGATGAGTTTTCACAACAAACTTGTGCAGGCTCACATCCAAAATCTGCTCTGATTTATCAATTGCTAAAAGCACGCAGTCCTTTACGGAGCATTCAATCCTTGATCAAACATTATAGGGACGAGGATTTTACGGTGCGCTGGGATTTTGCGGTGCACACAGCCACAACCACTAGAAGAAGCAAGTACCCAAGACCGAAGACACAAAGAAGAAAAGTCTAGGGTTTCTCAACACGAGCATCATCCAACAATTCAGTGCCAGGCTCACATTTCTGGCATCATGGGCATCAGATCAACTTTGATCTACAACACGGTCTCTCTAACCAATCCTTGGCATGCGCTCTTTCTCTTTCTTAGAGGCATGGGCATCTTTCTTTCACTTGGTATCAGTAGGCATGCAACTCAACCACTCAATCTCACAGTGATTTTCTCAAACTCGCGCCAGTTGCCACTCTCACAAGTTTATGAGGTCGATACCCATCCACGCCTACCATTGTTGCACCCGTATTCATTCAAAGGGCTGCTATCATCCCTAACATCAATCGGATCGTTGATTCTCTTAGAACAACAAACTCCATCGAGTTGAATTTGATTTCCACTGAATGGATAGATTCCAAATGAACTATATCCATACATATATATGCATAGATCCTAGTTAAACTTAGATCTTGTTGTAATAGTCCAAATGGAAACTACACTTTCACCATAGGTGATGTACGTATTTACATTTATGGTTCCTTTGTAGCTCCAGTAGCACCTAAGCTAAGTTAGGTTTCCATTTCCTTTTCATTTACCTGGGCCCTCCTGTGAGGGAGTCAAGCCTAGTCGTCCTCTGATACCATGTTGGTTTTACTTCATATGAAATATGATCAATATATTATTACAATGATGAGTGTTCCATATATAGGGAACATAAGGTGGCCATCCATGAAAGGATGCATTCCTTGAATAATCAATAATTATTTGTTATTATTATTTACTTATTATATACTATAGTTAATAATCAATAATAATTATATTATTAATTATTATCTTTAGAGAATGTCTTCCCGATGTTGTCCAAACATCAACACAATAGTCATTCACCAATAGTGCAAGTTAACACATGCATACAACTGGAACTATGAGCAGAAATACAAAAAAATAAGCAATCTGAAAATTAGCAATGGAAATAAATGAAAAGTAGACAACATTCATTCACACATTTGACACAAATTTCTAGGCAATGCCCTTGGAAAAAACCCCTAAGGGAAAACCATCTAAGGAGAGATTCTTTTATTAAGCTCACAGGTAATATTTTTGAGTTTACAACAACAATCTTTTCAGCATTAAATATGACTACTGATCTCACAAATCTGTCCAATACCACCTCAATTTTCATGCCAATCTTGTTGTCTTGTTTTTTGTCCCTGTATGGTCCAGTACAACAAAAAATGCAGTAGTATAGCCTCGATTTCTATGCCCATATTTGTTGTACTGTACGGTACAGTACCCTACTGTATGGATTTTCTAGCAATAAAACACCTAGAAAAATGTGCCAAGACCTGCCTTGATTTCTGTGCTCTTACTCTTGCTGTACAACCAACAATAAATGTTGTATGGCCCTCCTTTAGTAGTTGTACAGTGTTCATAAATGTTGAACCTTTTCTTGGGATGTGTGCCCTCTCTTTCCCTTGAGATATGCACCCCACTCTTGCTATCCCTCTTTCCTTTCAGCTCAATCTCTCTTGGAAAGTGTGCCTCTTCACATTCCTCTCAACCTCTCCTTGACAAGTGCACCCCATCTCTCTCACAACCTCCTTTTATTTACTCATTAATGAGTAACTTCCCTAACCCTATATCTTCAAAGAGATAGACGGTCAAGATTAGATCTTGCCCTTTTGAGATCAACGGTCGTGACTTAATCTTTCATTGAGTTCACTTAAATCACTTAAGTGAGCCAAACTTTATAAAAAGTCACTTTTACTCATTAAATAATAAAATACCCCACTTGACTTTATAAAATATCTTTATAAAGTCAAGTCACTAGAGAGAGATATTTTGCTTGGCCACTTTTGCACACTGGGCATCGCCAATGCAGAAGTACCTCTGAGCTACAAAAAAAACTAACAATTGCAACCCCCACAGATCAATTTGCAATGCCTTCATTTTTAGTGTTCATCAAAGTCATGCACATTGACAAGGGTATTCTTAAAAGAGTGATACCTCAGTCTTGAAGCCTTTGGAGTATCTTCACGTGAGCACCTTTATTTGTATGGCTGAATTGTTACAAAAATATCTTGATTATTCCCTATGTCCCCCTCCTTCCCTACCATCCCCACTGTGTAGACCCATAGAGATTCTCTTGGAGTATACAATAAGTTCAAAATTCTCAATGAGTTGCCTAGCCATGGGACTACCTATGGAATGTCTAATGACATGTTGCTTGGGTGCAAGATCTCATGTCCAATTTCTTTGATAGTCTCCCCTAACATACCCAACTTCACTAAAACAAATCTAATAATTAAAGAACCTAGATAATGGTTTGAGTTAAACTTTGAAGGAACCTCCAAAAAAACGTTAATACTCTGGATTATGAATGTCACATTGGAGATGTAGAAGAGACTTATCTATAAGCCTTCCTCAAGGGCATTGGCAAAGCCTCAAGTAATGTAGCTAAAAAGGAAAGTTTTCTAATGGGGATAAGATTTCTTATAATTAAAAGATACACATTTAGTAATTAAGGGCCATTCTAAAATAATAATCGATATCCTAAAGAAAGGATGAGGTAAACATTTTGGGAAATCAACAAGCCAATTGGCTAATTAAATTGAAGTTGAGAGAAATGAGCAATGGACTAATCATATCATGTGCACCACAAAACAATGATTATGAAGATATTGTGAGATTCTTAAATAAAGATAGATTGAATGCAAGGGGTAAGAACTGCAATAACAATTATATATTTCATACCCAATAACTTGCGTTTCAAGTCACTAATCTCTATAATGCCAATGTGAAAGTGTAACTAATTATATTAATTTTTTTTCAATTTTAGGAAAACAATTGTAACAAATATCAAATCTTTATCATCAAAGGGAAGCGAAAGGGCCCAGGAAAAGCAACAGGATGGCATGGGAGCCAGATGGAGTGACAAAGTGGGATGCTCAAATTAAAATGGGAAGAACCAAGAAAAGTTGGCAAATGGAGGATAAAGTTGAGAGAAGTTTACTAAGAAGACAAACATTGGTTATGATGGAAGAACTTAAAGGCACTTTGGAATGAATTTGATGAGAGGGTATTGATAGAGGAGAAAATGAGGTCTTCACAATAATGGGAAGAAATCAAAAACCAAGAAGGGATTGTAAAAGCCAAGCACGAAGGGAAGTCTAATACTAGAATGAATAATATAAGATCTTATAACTATGAAACAAGCACAATGTCTATGTGCTCATTGTTTGATTCCACTTAGCAACCAGACAAATTCTTACTAGATTGAAGTTTCCATATGCAAGGAATAGGTTCTCTTCCACAAGCAACACCTAAAAGTGTTAAACCACCTTCATATCAATGTTTTTTTCTAGAAATGAATGTGAATTGAAATGTAAGACAGGTTTACGTAATGTTGATTCCCTTAGTACTGTAGATGAGAAGACATTGATAACTCTCGCCAAATTAATTGTGACAAACATCACAATGTTCAAGATGGAACTTTGCACTATGCAACACTTAGGTAGGAGAGAAAAGTGAAGATCAATAAGAACAAGATGAACTATCTTCCAAACTTTATTGAACCTCACCAAGGGGATCAATCAAGAGATTGATAAAAGATCTGACTTTTAAAGTTGTCTTTATTGAGGCTTTCTCGTTTATTAATGGGAAATGTGAATTCAATTCAAATTTTTTATTCTTTAAAATTTATCAAACCATGAACCCAAATTTCCTTATAAATGTTTCGTGTTCTAATAGTTTATAATGATGTTAGTTATTGTTAATTATATTTAGAATGGTTCTTCTTATATATAGAATAGTATGCAAAAGATCATAGATAAATGTAGTTAAGAAAAGAGAGGACCATTATTTGTTCCATTAAAAAGTGTAGTAAAACGTTTTGGGAAAAGGCCCTTTATAACTTTTTCTATAAGCTTATGTATGTAAATGGTATGCAAAAGATCAAACATAAAATTAGTTGAGAGGATAAATGAACATTCATGTCATATTGAGAAGAAAAATAAAACTTTTTAGGCAAAGGGCCCTTGTAATATAGGATTTTTTCACCATTATAAATATAATATACAAGCATCCAGATGGACTAGTCGACTTCAATACACTTTGCTACTTTGTTGATTTTAAAGGAGAAATGCCTTATGAGTTCTAATGAATTGATTGTAAAATGTCAATTTTTTCAAAATAAAAGATCCCAGGGAAGTAGTTTCAACTTGCTAGGAAGCTAGTAGTGGAAATCACATTGCATAAGGCTTCAAGAGGGTGGAAATGGAAGTGAAATGTTGAGTTAAAAAGTTATGATATTGATCAAGAAAACACTAATTATTTCCTAAGTTGAATGAAATGGGGAAACATTTCTAAGTTTCCGAAAATGGGACGATACGAAACATGCCCTCAAAAAATGGAAATGTTGGGGGAAACACCGTATATAAAAATGAAAAAAATAGTGCATCAGTCCAATGTCCTTTATCTCAAACTCTGATGCAAGTCCCCGCTTGCAATCAACTATGAGATACTCCCCTTCAATGTTGAACAAATCATCAACATATAGTATGAGAATGAGTGTATCCTCTCCCCAAATGATGTAGTAGAGGTTCAGATCCGCCTCACTCTTCTCAAAACCCATATTAAGAAAATAGGATTCAATCCTTGAATACTAAGCTTGATGAGCTTGCTTCAGACCATACAATGCCTTTTTCAAGAGGCACACATGGGACTCTCTCCCGAACACCTCGAGCTCCTATGGCTGCTCAATGTATACCTCATCCTCTATGAAGCCATTCGGAAATACAGTCTTCACATCCATCTAATGGATCTTCCAACCCATCTCTTCTACAATGGCCATAATACTCCAGATGGAAGTATATCTTGCAACTGGTGCAAATGTCTCATCATAATCAATTCCCTCAATTTGAGAGAATCCTCTTGCCACAAAACGAGCCTTGTGTTTCTCTATGCTGCCATCTGCAACATACTTGATCTTATACAACCACATGGAAGTCATCACTGACTTCCCCTTAGGTCTAGGTGCCACCTCCCACACATCATTACGCAAAATGGAGTCATACTCCTCCTGCATGGCCTCTCTCCAGACATGCTGGTATGCTTCCTATGCAAAAGTAGTGGGATCATAATCTGTGATGCTCGTTACCATAGCCAAGTATGAACCAAAGCTCTCTGGCGCTCTGCTCTCTCTCATCAACCTCTAGGGCTCCCCAAGATACTCCTTGGCTTCCTTCAAGGTCTTCTGAAACCATCTTGATTTCTTCTTCCCTAAAGTAACCTCTGGTGGAGTAGTCTCCTCATGCCCCTGAGTCTCATCCATAGATCTTGTTAAGTTTTAAGCTATTATTAGGTTTCTTTTCAATTTACTAGATAACCATAAAATAGATAGCATCACTAAGAGAAACACAATCACAAGATACACATCATTTATCTTGGGAAACTCTCATGGGGAAGAAAACCTAGCAAAAACTTCCTTAATATAGATAGCCAATACAATGCCAAGACAATAAAACAAACACTAGAGAATATCCTCCACTGAGCAATGCACCTCTCTCTTCCTTCTTCTCCCAACTACAGCTACCAAACTTGTGCACTGAGTGAGTGTACAAATGAGGCGCTGGCTTCCTTTATTTATACAAACTTGCAGGTGCTAAAAATGTGTCTCTTCGTTGGGCAGGGCCAACTTGTCTTCTTAGTGGTTAAAACCACTTTAATTAGCCCAGGGCCCAACTTCTCAATTTGCATAATACAATTAGGGTTTGACCAATCCGAAAAAGGGGATTTGGTCAATTACAATGCCCGGCATGATCAATCCGCAAAAGGGGATTGATCTAATGAATAATAAATGAATAATAAATAGAATACTCTTTGCAGTTACAATATTTCAACACTCCTCCTTAACAAAAAGGGTATTCTACAACATCATCAGGAGAGAGAGAGAGGGTAGCAACATCAACAATATCTGGAACACTGACTGACATATCTATAAATCATCGGAAGTTTTTCTCATCATCAATATCATCATTAATAGCAGGGAGCTGGAATGGCACCATCATCTGCATCAACATGGATTAGTATAACACTAATACATCATCATCAACAACAACATAAGGCTGATACAACATCAACAACAACAATATCACAACACAAAGGCTGGAGCATCATCATCAACAACAACATCACAACACGAAGGCTGGAGTAGCATCAACATCAACACTAGGCTGGAAATATTCAGCACGAAGCTATCATCTCAACAACATCAACACAAGGCTAGAAATCTTCAGCACGAGGCTGGCATCTCAACAAAATCAACACGAAGCTGGAAATCTTCAACACTAGGCTGGCATCACAACAACATCAACACGAAGCTGGAAATCTTCAGCACTAGGCTGGCATCACAGCACGAGGCTGGCATCACAACAACATCAACATGAAGCTGGAAATCTTCAGCACTAGGCCGACATCACAGCACGAGGCTGGCATCACAACAACTTCAACACGAAGTTGGAAATCTTCAGCACTAGGATGACATCACAACACGAGGCTGGCATCACAACAACATCAACACGAAGCTGGAAATCTTCAGCACTAGGCTGGCATCACAACACAAGCCTGACATTAACAACATTTTGTGGTGCTCTGAAAGATCCAAAGGATCTGCCTAGGAATAAAAAGATTCCCTAGGATATGAAATCCTAATAGAGCTACCATGTGGTACTCTGACAGACCCAAAGGATCTACCCAGGAATCATAAGATTCCCTAGGATATAAAATCCTAACGGAGCTACCACTACTGATCAGGATACCATAGTATCATCCGCACCACTCCCCCTTTCGAGGGAGGTCCTTTCGGACTATACCAAGCTTGTCTCGAAAGTACTCAAACTTTACACAAGATAGGGGCTTGGTCAACACATATGCAACCTATTCATCTGTGCCAACACATTGGAGTTTTATAGCTCCTCTCTGCATCATATCACGACTGAAGTGATACTGGATCTCTATGTTCTTTGACTCATCATGGAACACATGGTTCTCCATCATCTTTATACAACTTGGTTATCACATAGAATCACGGTGGCTTCCATCTCTAGATCAAACAAATCTGTCAACAACATCCAAAGCCATATGGCTTCACAACTGGCGGAACATGAAACAATGTATTCCGCTTCTGCCGTGCGGAGAGAAATACTTGATTGCTTCCTACTCTTCCATGAAGTCATGGCTAACCTCAGTGTGAAACAACATCCTGAAGTGCTCTTTCTATCAAAAACACTTCCAGCTCAATCCGAATCAGTGTAAATCTCTAGTATAATAGAGACCAAAATCCAATGTACCCAGATACTGACTCAAGGTGTTCACAACAAAACATATATCTGGCCCGGTGTTCGTCAGATCCAATGATTTGTCTATACAACGTAGCATCAACCAATTCTGACGAAGTGTCAACCAAGAGCTTCAACTTTGTTTCCATGGGTGTATTCATGGATTTTCACTCCAACATATCAAATCTCTTTAGTATTTCAATTGCATACTTCCCTTGGTTAAGGAAGATCTTCTCTGGGCTCTGCCAAACTTCAAGACCTAAGAGATAAAGCATTAGGTCTTTCATCAAACTCTGTAGCGAGCTTCTTCTACAATCTGTGATGTGTTCTCCTTAATCTTGTCAAGAATACATCATCTACATATAGTAGTAACATCACTGGTTCATCATTCATAACCTTGAGATAAAGGTTAGAATAAACTTTACTCTTGGTAAAGCTCAAGCTCGTCAGGAAACTGTCAATTTTTCCATACCAAGCTCTAGGAGCTTTCTTCAACACGTACAAAGCTTCCTTCACCCGACAGACATGAGTCTTTCTATCTTCAATCTTCAAATCAATTTTTCTCATTACATTGTACCAATCTGGTACACTTGCTCAGCTGCAATTCAATATGCACAATCATGTGCTAGCTCTATGTGCTCTCTGCAAAGCACTATTTGTCTCACTTCCTGAGAGTATGTCCTCTCCTCTTTCTGCAACTGTTCCTTCTGAAACTGGGACTCTGCACTTGCAACTTCTTTGAGGCTGAGAATGATTGCTTCATCCTCACTGTGGCTGCTAAAATCTGTGAGTAACTTTTCTTATTCTATCATGACAACAACTTCATCTGAAACTGAGAGTGGCTCAATAACTGATATTGAAGGTGGCTCTTCTTCTTTCATGGAGGTAACTCTATCTTTCATTATAGTCATGTCTCCATGACCCAACTAATGTAATGCACCAACTGTGACTCAATTTTAAATATGGGGATTGCTCCCCCTACATCTCATACTATATATGAATCATGGTTGTTCTGGTTGTCTACATAAATATTGGAACTATTTCTTCAATTATTGGAGTAAGTGTCTTGTCATAGTCTTCTCTGTCTTGATGGGAGAATCCTCTAGACACACATCAGACTTTGTACATTTGCAACATGCTTGATCTGTATAGATCAATATTGGAAGTCAATACTGACTTCTCTTCTAGTCTCACGAAAGAATTCATATTCCAGTCTTTCTGACTGACTTCCTTCTTTGTTACTGAAATAAGGGAATCTTCCAAGAGATTTCATATCTCCTAGAAGTTTCTGAAGCTACGATCTAGTCTTCTCACGACATCTGTCTCCCAATCCTGGAAGTTGTCTCTTCATCTGATCCTTTCTGAGATCAGGCTTACTCTCGATTTCTTCTGAGTCTACAAGGACTTCATCGTCTCTTATGGGGTATACTTGGTGTTGAATACCAAGTTTAAATATGAAAAACTGAGTCAAACTTAAAGTGAATTCTGTTTCTTGTCAAGGTGGCTTCATTATCCTTTGAACAAGTCTACTGTGAGTTCTTGTTCTAATGCTCGGTCATCTTTGGAGCCTTCTTCTCCTTACAATCAATCTCCGTATGAGATACTCTGAATCTCAACATATAGCTTCTTCTTCATCTTCTTTGGTACATGAATGTATATGGTTATGTACAGAGTCTACTTCATGTCTCATCTAATATGTTGCCTTCTGCAACCTTCACTATAGCTTCCTCAGGGTTATCACCTGTGACCTGAAACAAGTTCAACAAAACAACAAGCAAGAATAATACTCTTTTGATAATAGTAAATAAAACAATAGCACGAATAATCGTCATAGTAGCTCCTTTAGAGATTTCATTTGTGACCTATCTGAAACAAGGATCAAAAGTAAGAAATACAATACGAAATGAGAGCAACACTCTTCTAGTGTTGTGATCAAACGTTCATCCAAGGTAACCTAAAATCAACACAAGAAGTTTCTCCTAAAGGAGATGTTAGTTGTATCTGGTAAATGATTACATTAAGCATTTATCTCAATATGCTCACATGCTACCAAGCATAATGATTTTCAAAAACTGCTACCTCAACTATAATGTTTACTTGTAATGTGGTAGTTATCAACTTGTCATGTGCAACTTTGAATCTTATCAACTTAATTAATCAAACCTGGAACGTGCAGTCTTGTCCTCAAGAATGAGTGTGTGTTTCTTTTCTTCCAAGTGTCCTTCACTCAAGATAACAAGTGCTTTATTCAACCTGTCCTCTGTACCAAGACAATATGCTATCCTGACATAAAGTTGGGTTAGAGAATAAATTCTATGATCTCAACTTTAATTCATCTAATACCTTGACTTTGATTTTTGACCAAAGGTTAGTATGATGGTCATAGCTTCAACATGCAACCTAAATCAAAATAATGTCATAACAAATAGATGGATATCAGAATAATCAAACCTAGGTTGCATTATTCCTCTGAATATGTTGGATCTTGAGATCCTTCTGGATCTATGGCAAGAGATCCCTTCTCCTGCAAATACCCTTTAAAGCTTAACAATTTAAACATATGTGAGTGCATACCTCTGATATTATTTGCAGGTAGTGGCACCATCTGGTAGCAATGATAATAATTACCAACCCTTTTTAAAACTTCAAGGGTGACTGCAACTGGTACTGCAGCTGATACCTCAACTGACACTGCAACTGCAATTGATACTGCAACTGATTCTAAAACTGGAATTGCAACTGCAACTTAAGGTTTTATGAGGAAACCCTAATTTTTCAAACTTCAAATTTTGAAATTCTGATCCAGGGGCTAGATGTGCTGCTGAGGCGAGTAAGCCGGTGAAGCTAGATTTCTGAAAATCCAATTTTTACCCCTTGAAACTGAGCTTGCGAAAATCTGGACTGGTACTTCTGGTACTGGTTCTGGTTTCCTGGTTTTCTAGTACTTCTGGTTTTCTGTTACCAATGAAAACTAGGGTTTCACTTTCCAGGAGTTCTATTCATTGAAAAGGTGCGTTCAAGATGCCAAAAGCTTCACTAGGGTAGGACACACTTTTCTAGTTGGGTTTTAGGCAAAAATTCCTCTCCAACAAAAAGCCACAATTTTCTTGTATGGCAACAATGACATTTTTCTTTATCCAGTGAAAGATTCTCTCTTCAGCTTAGCTCTGATACCATGTTAAGTTTTAAGCTATTATTAGGTTTCTTTTCAATTTACTAGATAACCATATCATAGATAGGATCATTGATAGAAACACAATCACAAGATACACATCATTTATCCTGGGAAACCCTCATGGGGAAGAAAACCCAACAAAAACTTCCTTAATATAGATAGCCAATACAATGTCAAGACAATAAACCATAACACTAGAGAATATCCTCCACTGAGCAATGTGCCTCTCTCTTCCTTCTTCTCCCAACTGCAACTACCAAACTTGTGCATTGAGTGAGCAAATGAGTGAGTGTACAAATGAGGCGCCAACTTCCTTTATTTATACAAACTGGCAGGTGCTAAAAATGTGTCTCTTCGCTGGGTAGGGATGACTGGTTTTCTTAGTGGTTAAAACCACTTTAATTAGATTGGGGGCCGACTTCTCAATTTGCATAATACAATTAGGGTTTGACCAATCCACAAAAGAGGATTTGGTCAATTACAATGCCCGACATGATCAATCCACAAAAGGGGATTAATCTAATGAATAATAAATGAATAATAAATAGAATACTCTTTGCAGTTACAATATTTCAACATATCTCTACAAAGTATTCTGAGATCCTGAAGCATGTGCACCTTCTCTTTGTATACAAGGCATCTGTGAACCTGTAGTTGTACTGGGTGGAACAATCACCCTTGAACTCAGTGTACTTGACACCTGCGGCTGTGTCCCCTATGATGCATCACTCTGTATTTGTGGGACCTCCTCAACTCTGTCTCTCAACTCAAGAGATCTCTTGAATGCTCTATCCTCCTCGAATCTGACATCTCTCCTCACAACCACTCTCCTCAATGCTAGAATGTAGATCTAGTAGGCCTTAGAGACCTATGAATATCCAAATAGGATCCCCTTCTCTGCAGTGTGATCCAACTTTGTCCTCTTCTCAGAAGGGACATGAGAGTACGTCAAACACCCAAATATGCGAAGGTGCTCAACATCGGGCCTACTCCCAGTGAAGGTCTCCTTAGGAGTCTTCCTCCCCAAAGCTCTAAGGGGACTCCTGTTCTGCAGATACACTGCAGTACTACAAGCCTCTACCCATAAGTAGAATGGCAATGTCTGATCATGCAAATCAATCTTGCTGCACCAACAATGGCCATGTTCTTCCTCTCTTCAACCCCATTCTGCTGCGGGTTGTAAGGAATGGTCAACTGCCCCCTGATACCTTGTCGAGTACAGAAGTCTGCAAACTCTAAGGAGATATACTCGCCTCCATTGTTCGACTGCAAGACCTTGGTATTTCTTCATGTCTAGTTCTCCACAAGATCTTTGAACTCTTGGAACCTCTTGAGGACCTCAGTCTTGTTCTTCAGGAAATAGATCTAGGTCTTCCTGGAGTGGTCATCAATGAAAGTCACATAGTCCTCACAACTACCCAAGGAAACTCGTGACATGGGCCCACACACATCAGTGTGTATCAAATCAAGTACCCTATATGATCTATTGTCACTACTGGGAAAGACAGTCTTGGTGTACTTCCCGAGAGTACACCCTCTGCACACCTCCTGATGCTTAATGTCGAACTATGGAAAACCTATCACAATCTCTCTCAATGAAATTAGAGCTCCATGATGCAAACAAGCCATCCTATGATGCCATAGCTCACACAATTGGCTGTTGCTGCTACTACTAGCCAAAGCATGCAATGGATAAAAAATTAATATGTACAGATTCCCCTCACTTGTCCCAATCACTCTACCAGAAGTGATACTAGACCCCTTAGGGTGAATGAGGACCTCTGTTCCTCTGAAGGACACCTCAAAACCCCTATCCTGAATGGAGGAAACTGAAATCAGATTCTTCTTTAGCCTAGGGACAAACAAAACATCCCTGAACACCAAGGGTGGCCTCAACTCTCTCTGAAAGGAAACTGTTCCACACCCAACCGCTTTGACTATGGTGTCATCTCCAAGCACTATCTCCAATTTGATCTCTGGATATTTGTAATGTCCCCCATCTCTTGATAAAGAGGTGATGAGGAGACTCAGTGGCCTGGGCATCCCCACTAGGTCATAGTCTTACACTGATGGGGAAAGTCAACTAGACTAAGGTTATATTCTTAAGTTGACTTGAAGAAAAAGGTTAAAAGGAGTAAAAGACAACTCAATAAAAGAATAGAAGTTAACCCTGGGAGTTAATCTAACTCAATAGAGGAATAGAAGAAAAATTATAAATAGAAGGCTGGGGCGCACCTATTATTCATTTTGGATTTGGTATATTGCTTGTTATTGCTCTTGAGCATACAGTTTGGGGGTTTTGCTGTACAAACCCTTGTGACCAACTCAGTGGTGAAAGACCCACTCACCTTGTTCCACAACTTGGTATCGGGGATGAAAGACTCCTGCACACCATTCTACACTCAGCCTATTTCCACCTAGCGAGTCAGGAAGTAGCAGGGCCATACTGTTCTTGAGTTTCTAGCAAGGGTGCACCATCATCTAGAGACGTGTTCGATCTATCTGATCAGGAGAGCCTTTGGCCATTCCGACACTTGGGTTTTACTTGTAGGGGACCAACCATCATTTTGAGGGTTTTTCTGGAGAGTTATCACCATCAGATCTTTAGCTTCATATTGGGATGACTTGAAGGCAAAGGGACGTCCTATGATTCAGTAAATCTCAGATCTAGAGAGATTCACCCAGTATTTGAGTCTGAAACTTCTCCTACGGGGTTCTCTTGGCCCGATCTACATTCCTGGGAAGTTTCAGGGCATTTGGAGACTTCTCTCATCAGGGCCGAACTGCCTAGGGTTCCAGGCATCCAGGAGGACGCAACTTCATTAGAAGATTCAGAGTTTGGAGGAGTTTGCCTTAGCCTTTCGGCTTGAGATTTCAGGAGGGTATTCCTATCACCCAGATCTATCAGTTGGCAGAGTTTGGGCTCATTTGGAGTCTTCTTGCAGTTGGGCCGAGTTATTGAGGGTTTCAGCCTTTTAGTGTAGCGTGACATCTCCCATCTTGAGGAATCGACATCCAGATCTACTTGTATTGGTCTTCATCTCTCTTTCAGCCTTTGGAGGCTTATTTTGTATCAACAAATCATTTTGTAGCAGCTCGTATCTCTTATCTATTGGGCCATCTGAGGATTATTTCATATCTGCCCTCTATTGTATTGGTTCCATGCTTCTTATAATAAAAGGTCAGATCTTTGCTTATGTTTCTATATCTTGAATGTATTGTGATCTTTCATGTGTTGGATGAATCTTGTATGAACACACTTAATAACTGGACAACTTAATAAGTCACCTGCACATCATACACAACAGGGGTAGTTAGTGGTTTCAAGCGAAAAAATTGGCTTGGGATCATTACAGTGGTATCAGAGCTTTGATCTTCCCAACCTATGGAGGGTTTAGTGCATGCAGAGGATAGCAGAATCATTATGGGTAGAAGGAAGAAACCAAGCAGTGAAACAAAGGTTGAAATGGAAGGGTCAGGGTATGACCGTGAGCCTCAGGGCTTGGCCTTCTTGGTAGCCGAATTTGACAAGTTCCAGAAAACCATAAATCTCACGGAAAGCAAATAGGTCCACAATTTAGATAAGAACCAGGAAACCAACAGAAGGGGACATGCCGAAATTTATGAAACTTTGAAGAAGGTTGACGAGAATCTGCAGAAGATTGACCAGAACCAATCTCGGATAACTGATCTTTTGATGCAAATGACCCATCAAGGGAAGAACCCTGAGACGTATGGGAATAAGGTGGCTGGTGGATTCGGTGGATTCCATGGTGAGATCAGATATAACTCGGAGAAAGCTCCCAGATTTGAAGGAAGTCAGGGAGGAGGCACGTCTAATGGTCAGATGGGTAGCAGGGTCAACCCTAGGCCATACATGCCCACGTTCACAGATGAACAGCTAGGCCGACATTTGGGTAGCAGGGCTAACCTTGTTAATGTTTTATGCCATTATTATAGTTCTTTCCATTTTAATAGATAAGAGCATCATAAGAACAAGATCACTGAGAAATACACATTCACAAGAGACACAACATCTATCCTGGGAAACCCTCTAGGGGAAGAAAACCCAACAAAAACTTCCTTATCATAAATAGCTTATATAATGTTCAAGAGATAACTCAAAACAATACAGATAGTCCTCCCCAAGAGATGCACCACTCTTCTTCTCCTCTCTCTGGTAATTGCAGCTTGCCTCATAAGAGAAATGAGCAAGTGAGTTGTGTGTTAGAAGTGATGTGCTAGCCTCCTATATATACAAAATTGGCACGTGTGAAAGGTCACCACTGGTAGGGCCGACCTCTCACTCTGGGTGGGTAAGCCCACCTTTATTTAATTCTGGGTCTTCAATAATAACTGCTGGGGCCGACTTCTTATTTTTCCCTTTATAATTGTCCGATGACCAATCCGCAAAAGGGGATTTGGTCCTTATACAATTACCGACATGATTAATCCACAATGGGGATTGATCCAATAACAATAATAATAATAATGACATGATTAATCCACAATGGGGATTTAATCCAATAATAATAAGAATGCTATTTGTAGTTACATTATTTCAACACTCCCCCTTAACAAGAAGGGTATTCTTCATCAGCATCAGGCGAGAGAGGTCTGCATCATCAGTGGAATCTGGAGGACAGTATCGTCAATATCATCTTGAAACATTGGCTAGCATATTTACGAGTCATTCGAAGTTTTCTTCATCGACAACATCATCATTCTCGAAAGAATTCTATCATCATCTGCATCAAATATGTATCAGTAAAAATGATACCTCATCACAACACTAGGCTGGCACATCACAATACTACACTAGCTCAATGTC
>SNQJ01S0169018.1:16067-26944 GCA_010110895.2 Picea sitchensis | reverse complement strand
GATGATGAAATTGATGAGGGATTTTGGTTGAGGTACATGTTGGGTACATGGTTGAGACAAGTAGTTGATGAATTGGCACATACATGAGGTGTATAGTTGATGATGTTGGTACATCTTGATAAGTCATATTTTATGTGTATTTGATACATGATTGGTACATACTTGGTACATGGTTGATGCACTTGTTCATGGTATAGGTTTAGGTATAGGTTGGTTCATGGCTGATACACTTGGTCATGGTACAGGTTGAGGTACAGGTTGGTGCATGGTTGATGCACTTGTTTATGGTACAGGCTGATTACAGGTTGTTTGGTATAGGTTGGTGCATGGTTGATGCACTTGTTTATGGTACAGGTTGATTACAGTTTGAGGTATAGGTTGATGCATGGTTTATGCATGGTTCAGGTTATTGGTACAGGTTGATTGGTATAGGTTTACAACAGTATATCTCACAATGATAGTGTGACAGTGGTTCCATCATTCTACTTCTACGTCAGGCGGTTGGACGAGGCAAGGACAGGTGGTTGTAGCCACCTTTCAATTGTAGTCGGAGAACATAGGGGGTCGTAGCCTCCTTCTGGTTGTAGCCAGATAATTGGGGAGTTGGAGCTTCCCTCAAGTTGTAGCCTGAGAAACTAGGGGGTTGGAGCCTCCTTCCAGTTGCAGCTGGAAAACAAAGGAAAAACTAGGAGGTTGGAGCCTCCTTCCAGTTGCAGTTGCAGTTGTGTATGTGTATGATTTCTCATTTGTTCATTGTTTATTTACTCTGCAATTATTGGATGATAATGCTACACTGATATAACACTTGCATTATATGGTTAAAAAGGATTAAATTTCTCTATTACTTATTCACCCCCCCTCTCAGTAATCCAACATAAATCTGATTGGCATCTGATGCTTTACTTTGCACTTTGGGCATATCAAAACTCGATAAATACTTCCATTTGTTTCTCTCCTTTTTAGTTAGTACATGGAGTGGAGTCGATTCTTCTGATTGAATCTAAAATCCCTTCCCTCAAGGTGGAAATTGAGTTGCTACCTGACACATCCGATCTTGAAGAATGCCTCATACACCTAGAGTGTCTCGATGAGAAACGTTGAGATGCCTCTATATCTATCAAAGAGAATAAACTACGTGTTAAGGTTCAATATGATAGGTATGTTTGTACTCGATGGTACGCTGAGGGTGACTTGGTTCTCCTGTATGACCAATCCAAAGAACTGTTGGGAGCAGGCAAGTTCAACCCATGTGGCACTGTCCTTATATCCTGTGATGTGTCTTAGAGAAAGGAGCCCATGAATTGGAATATTATGAAGGGAATATGTTGAATGAGCTCATAAATGGGCTCTACCTTAAAATCTATTATGCGCAAGCCCTCAAATCTTAGGCATGACCTTTTGTATACTAGTGTATCTTAGTGTATATACATATTTTCCTTTGTGTAATCGACTTGCTTATCAAGTTTTCCCTTGGTTGGAAGATGTCAACATAGTCTTTAGTTTATTTAGGATTCATAGATGGTGCCAGTCGTGATACGTGGAACATGGCTTCCCCCACTTGGGTCATTTACTCACCCGAGGGCCAACTAGTGTCTTCAGGTGGTGTTCGTCTAGAGAAATCAACGAATAATGTGGATTAGTATAACATCGTTATAGAGATATTGCGTGACGCCATTTCACATCGTGTTTGGTCTTTAGAGGTTCTCTTGGACTCCCAGTTAGTCATATGTCAATTAAACAACAATTACCATGTGCAAGACCCTACTCTACTCCGACGATTCCTATGGGTATGACTTTTGGAATGATACTTTGATTTTCTTACTTATAATCACATACCTAGAAGTTCTAATCATGTAACCGATGCATATGCTAATTATATTTTAGATTAGAATTTTTCACATAACTAAGCAAAGAAAACACATTCATGCATGTACACATTGGAACATATATAAATAATGTCAAAGACCAAATTTTTTTATATTTCATCCTTTCAAAAAATATGGTGTCATAGTACAAAATGGGGCTCATGCCCTCAAAATACATATATGGCCGGTATATGATATGACCATTGCATATATGTCAATGGAACCAGATGAATATCACGATAGCACACTACAGTGTTTGCAAGAAGCCAAAAGAGTCACACCCACGCACAAGGTACACCCACCACCTGTCATTGCATTGCCTCTAGAAAATCCTCCACTTGAACCATAGGAATATTGTGCATCAATTGAGACAAGTTCCCCTTCACATTCTGCAACACTCTCTCTACATCTCCTCTTTCATGCTCATCTCCTCATCTCCTCTGTTCATGTCGTAGGAATCCCTCTGGTCGTCACGGACCTACATCTGTGCAACAAAGAAATTGTTAATACTTGATACCATACAAAAATATTTGTGTTTTTTATTTTTATTGAAAAACAAAAAAAAAAATGAAATATATAATAACATTTCTTACCAATATCACCGTAGGTGGAACTTGGTGGAAAAGGCATGTCTGGATCCCCTCTGTATTCGATCCCTCCATAAGGGTAGTCATCAATGGCTATGACCTGTCGGCGCCACCAGGAAAATAGCTCATCATTGTAGGGGGTTGGCACCCTACCACCTCCTAGCCGCCTCATCACGTTGGTCCACCGTGACATGGTTGTATCACGTTGTCCATGTGGAGTAATCTCTACTCTAGAGCTCAAGTCGGCAACCCTCTCAAAGAAAAAACTACAAAGAATGGATGCAAATCCAAAATTTCTCTTTTTCCCTTGTTTTCAATCCGTCAACTGGCTCTTCATGTTAGCCAGCAGTGAGGTACACCAGTCATAAACAATGGATCTTAAACACTCCACCGCATAAAACATGAGTTTCCTTGATGCTTGGTGCAACGAGGTTGACCCTGAAATACATGTAATTACAAGCACGACAATCTTTAAGCTCAGGTTCTCGATCTCCCTGATTGGGAGTTGGCTCCCTACTTTATTTGTGCCTGCAACACAGTGGGTGGCAATGTACTCCTCCATAGTCATACGACCCCTAGCCCCTTAGGCCTTGAGATTCACTACCTCGCATCGACGAGATAATCCTATGATGAAGTATATACCATCCACTTCAATCCTCAATGGTTTCCCATCGAGGTTGAAGGAATTTGTATTCGGATCCCAATAGTTCACTATCAACTGGAGTAAATTCACTTGATCCCTCATTCCCTTGCCTCATTCCCGAGATGTATGCATGGAATATGTAAAAATCTCTTTAAACTGAGAAGCTTGTTCTTCCGATGGCTTTTCTGTTGGCTTTGTCTTGTCAATATACTGCATGAATTATTCAGAATCTTCCTTTATCATAAATAGGACCTCCAATTTGGTCCATAATTTGTCTGGAGTTGAGAGTGACATCCTATGATATTGAATTTCAAGAGAAAGAGACATGCAAATAGGTTTGAAATCCATATCTTGTATGTTGAAAAAATCATCTTTAAACGATCATTCGAGAGAACTTCTAATTACTAAAAGACACCACCTTTCATCTTCAAGCTTCCAACTAACTTAGGAAATGTTCCGAGAAAGATTGATCCAAGAGCCAAGTTCTAGAGTTTGTGGTCATCCTTAAACCACCATATTGGTTTGTGATATTCCTTAAACCACCATCACCATTTAGTAGAAGACATCAACTTCTGCTAGCCATTCGGTTTGTGGTCATCCCAAAACCATCAGATTCAAAGAGCACATTTAGCCATTAGGAGTTGTACACTTCCAGATTTTAGCTACCCACTTCATATATCAGCTCTCACCTTGGAATCACATACACCTCTTCAGATTGGGGGGGGGGGATGTTGGAAACATAATCCTTTAAGGTTACAAACTTGATGCAATATGAAGAGTCAAGTTATTGTAATGATCATAGGGAGTCCAAGAGACCTTGGAAGATGAATCCAACGTTCATTTACATGTATTTATATCTGTATCATATTAATGATAAGTGTACTACACACTTTTCTATTTTTGTGTGTCCAATAATTATTATAACCAATATTTATAAATTTCAAACAACATCGTATAGATCCAAATATAATGGATTCTATAAATTATTTTACACATGAAATAACACATGTGTGTATTCTATATCATATCTGACAAGTCGTGGGTACATAGAATAATCTTTATCATCCACGTAATGGAGAAATTCATGGCATGTTGCATGAATTTCTCTCATGCAATCTTGTGTTGATTTGGTGAGGACCCAACTCATGCATTTTGCCCATTTTTCATGCATTGACTGCATCTTTGACTTGTTGTTCACGTTGACCTGGAGGACTCTCGACCTGAGTTGATAGGTGGATGAGCTTTAGGTACTGATTTGACATATTCTACAAGTCAGGATCTTAACTTGGAGTGTGCACAACCATGTCGATCAACATTTCTTCTACATAAATAGTTTAGTGGCTACAAAAATGTATTTGAGTTGTTATAGAATCAAAGATTTTGTAGCGAGTAATTAAAAGTAATAACTAATTAAATAAAATTTCATAAGGAAGAATAGAAATGTGCTTAGAATGAATAATTTACCTCTAATATTCTTCAATACACAAATTATGTAGTTGAGCAAGATAATCATGGAAAAAATGGTAAAATAGGGTGTAAGCTAGTTCATAAGTAAGGGTTTTGGAGGGAAGTTTACGATAGGAAAGTGACAAAAAGAGTATGACTTCAAGACTCAACAAAGGTTCTATTTTAATCTTCTTGGGACCAAGCTTCATGTAGTGGTACACAAAAAACCACACAAGACCTATGTAGAGGATGTTTGGCATCTATAGGGGATGTTTGGTGCCATTGGTATGTTTTTCAAAATAAAAATGGGTCTTAGGGCCTATACCATATCCAGAAGAGGAAAACAAGGACCTTAGGCTCAAAATGAAGCTTCTCAAGCTCAAGGGCCATGAACTAGGACTAAATAACAACATCAATCATTTCTAAGGGATAGTTGACCTTCAAGTGGGATACTGATCCAGGAGGATACGGAATGCTCACAGAGGTCCACAAGGATTCAAAAATTCTCAAAATACAGTCGTCCCAAATGCTCTCAAAAATACTATCAATGCGTAGATCTCGGTGATAACTTTCCAACAGCACAAAAATCGCCTCAAATGGAATTCATATTCAAACGTTATGGATGGTCAAATTTCGGGTCAAACTAGGGAAAAAGGGAAAAAGTCAACAGGGTCAAAGGTGACACATGTCACCACTTCAAGGGTGACATGTGGAATGACCATGAAAGTTGTATAGTGCTGATGTGGCGACCTCATATGCAGACACGTGGAAGGCAACTGACGTGACATGACAAGTTGGCAAGGTGACTTGGAAATCTATACATACAGTTGGCACCAATTATGGATTGACACATGGCACGAGGAAGCCAATAAGAGACTGCCACATGGAAGTCCCTCATTAGCCTATTATGGTTAATGGTTATAAAAAAAATTATGGGAGTCTAAAGGATCGAACCTATGACCTCCCAAGAAATTACCCAAGGTCCATTACCACTGCGCCACATATATGTTTATTAACCATATGTGTTGGAAATAATATTTAACCTTGGTTAAAGGTTTATCCGACGGCGAAAAGGGTCGAGGGCCTAGGCCTTGACCCATTGTATGAGGTTATATGTATTGCAATACGACCACACCTATATTTACATGGTGGGATATTTAAAACTTTGGTTATAAACCATAACAAACAAACCATATATATACCATAAATTATAACAAAGCGCCAAAAATGGAGAGGATCATGGAGGATGGAACCCGTGACCTCCCCAATATAGTTCCATGCCTTAATCGTTGCGCCAAAGGTGCCTCTTATTAAGGCATCCCACTAAATCATACTTAATGCCTACCTAAAATTATGGATGGAGGTTAAGGGGCCCATGTCCTATTTAATGGCAGGCGGACCGAGACATATAATCATTATTATGCAGAGTACACTCTCGAAGTTCATGCCCGAGAGTAATTAGACTTAGAAGCTGCACCGTAAAGAATACCACGGGGTTCCAACATAGAATTTTATGAAATTTATACTCATTTTTATTGAAATTTCGTAAGGAATTCGATGGCATACTCTATTTTTTATTTTGAGCAACGTGTAAAACTGCCATTGTAAAACAAAAGAATTTTAGCATTATTAAGAGTTCTATATTGGAAGAGGACTTGGAGACGTAGCCCAAATTGGGTGAAATCCATTATCAAACTTGTGTATGTGATTTCAATATTGTTGTTCTATTTCTTCTCATTTATTTGCAAGTTTTTTATCATTAAAGTGTATTTGGATAGATAAGTATTTCACATGTAAATTGAAAACAGTCAAACGATCATTTTTATTTTGAAGATCAAGTATATGTTATTATTTTTTTAATATTAATAATCATTTAAGGATTTTTTGGATCAGATATGGGCACCATTAGGATTTTTCACAATACATATGGGAGTCACGATTTGTACCATGGTTGAGGGAGGAAAACAAGGGTCTTGTTATCACACAGTTTGTAGTTTTGGCAAAGCCCAAGCCAAGAAACAAGTGTGTGACATGATTGGGGAAACCTATCACTTTCACCTCGATAGATATCCCCCTCATTTTAGTGATGGACAAGTCCAACACAAGGGAGGCTTCTCGGGTGACCCTAGGGAGATTGCAAGGGGAGAGGGGAAGAGAAAAAGGAACCACCCCTATAGGTATTGATTAGAATGCCTTTAGGCTTGATGGAGAACATTGAATGTGAGTCAAGGAAAAGGTAACCAATGTTGTGTACCTGCAAAACAATGTTAGACAAGCCAAACCAAGACAATATATGATAATATAAGCCCCAAGAAAAGAGGGGAATTAGCAAGAAACCTTGGTGTCCCAAAATTACAGCAATAAGAAGTTACACATCAAAAATGAAAAAGTTATAACAACTGCAAATTACATCATCTGACTAGCATATAATATTGGACAAATTAGCATGCACTTAGAGAAAATATCCCAATGCTTAAAACAATGAATTAGATGATAAAAGAAGATTGTAAAGAAGAGTTATCAGCAAAACATTATGACAGCCTTATGTTTGTATTTTATTATTGCTACAACAACAATTTTAACCAACAAAATCAGCAAGCAATCCACCCAATCTATATCCCTCGAAAAGTAGATCAAATTTCATTGCTTACATGCAAATTTCAGTGGTCAAAAGTGAAGGATAGTTGTTGAGAAAGAGAGTTTACTGCAGCCCTAATGGTTGTAGCTTAACATTTATTACAACAAACTAATCACTTGGAAAATAAAGAAACCCATGAAGCATCATATATTCTAAAGCATGTAGATTTCAAATCCAACTTGAACAATTTCAAACCATAAATTTCCATGTTTACCAATGCAACAATTAACAATCTCCAATGCAAAGTACTAGTGCCTTGTTATTGGATGAATGGAGTCTCTTCCTCGGAAAGAAAGTTAAACAAAATGGAATAAGAGATATTTGTCGATATTCAATCCCTTATTAAACCCAACAACAATCCTTCCAAATCATCTAGCTTTGAAATCCAAGATGAAGTGGGGTTTAAAGTTTCTGTAGGGATGTAAACCCTCTTACTTGCTAGAGAAATAAACCCTAGCAACAAGGGTGTAAACCCTCTTACTTATTGTTTCAAGCATTATATCCCTTCAATAGAAGAGAATAAATAAACCTTGGTGGAGGGTGTAATCCCTTTTATTCATCTTAGCGTTTAAGATATATTTCTTGAATTTAACAAGCAAAATGACAATAAATTGCATAAATTACTCACTATGATCCAAGAGATAGCATGCAAGAAACCCTTACTACCAAGATATCATCCAAAGATTTCCAAAGAAACACCATCAAGAGAAGTCGCTAGCCTTCAGTGCTCCAAATAACAAGTGTTGCATCTATTTTGACAAGAAAAGAGAGATAGTGATTTGTCCAAGAGGGCCAAACATTTCAATCCAAGAGTAATATTATAAAGTGATGAGTTATATCCAAATGAAAATGAATTGCCTCATATTTATATGAGGAAACCCAATTCATAGTCTATCCACATTATAATTAAATCAATAATTTTAGGCTAAAACCTAAGTTACAATGCGTAAATAGCAAATCGAATTGTCTTTTTTCCCACATAGGCTACAAAATGACCAAAAATAACAAAATGATGGGACATAATCCCATAAAAATCGTCTCCAAGGTGGCACTTGTGAAGACAAGTGTTGGGTATGTGTTATATTGTTCATAGAGTTCTTTCGGATTCATCGCATAGGTTTTTTTATTTTCGACGTTTCGAACCAAACTAGTGTGGTCCATTTTTCACAAACGCTTTCCTGATGATGGACCACACTAGTTTGGTCTGAAACGTCGAAAATCAAAAAACCTATGCGATGAATCTGAAAGAACTCTGTGAACAAAACAATGGTCGCAAAAGTCTTAGAACAGAAATGTGTTATATTATTTGCACTAGTAGTGTCTGTGTTGCGTCGGGCGCACATGGGGGGTTTGAGGGGGGGAAATCCCCCCGCACAAGGGTTCGGGGGCAACGGCCCCAAGAAAAAAAAAAATCCTCGGAAAACATGTCACATATTTAGGTGGTTTTTTAGCACATGGTTTCTTTGCCTATGGTTTTCTATATATGGTTAAGGAATTAGGGTTGTTAACTAATCCAAGTCATTGGGTTAGGCTTTTGGATGCTGCTAGATTCTATATGTATATTGTATTGTAAACAATGTATCACTATGAATGAATATAGGATATGTTGGTTTTCCCGGTTTGGGTTTCCAGGGGAAAACTCTATGTGTAATGTTTGTATTTTCCATTGTATATTTTTTGTTCTTTTACTGAAAAAAAATTTGCAATAAATATTGTACAAGGTTAAAATCTACATTTGGTAACAGAGATTTGTTGGCTTCATGGGGATGCCTTTGTGGTCAAGGGTTTGGATCGGAACTGTGATAATCCTTGTTACAGTGGGAGATCTATGGTATTGATTTTTCAAGTGGAAATAAATGGCAAGCAATTCGAAAATGGAGATCGAGAAGTTTAATGGGAAAAGTTTTGAGTTGTGGAAGCTCAATATGGAAGATCTGTTGGTGGACAAAGACCAGTGGATCGTAGTAGATCTAGGTACCTCACCTACAGGAACTTTAGCAGATGACTAGAAAAAGTTGGATCGGAAGGCAAAGAGAACAATCCGACTGTGCCTCTCAGATTCAGTATTACTGAATGTGTTAGAGGAAGCTACATCCAAGGATTTATGGGAAAAGTTGGGGAAGTTGTATCAGTCTAAGTCCCTAGTAAATAAATTATTCCTGAGAAATAAATTGTACAACCTGAGGATGAGAGATGGAGACTCGGTGGCAGAGCATTTGAACGCCTTCAATACTGTGGTAAGTCAGTTAGTATCTGTTGAGATTAAAATTTCAGATGAAGATAAATGTATCAGTTTACTATGTTCTGTACCAGACTCCTGGGATAGTCTGGTTGTGGTTGTTAGCATCAGAAGTCACTCCTGTATTGCAGTAGGAGTAATCCTGATACCCATCATTTTATGTCACGATTGTTTTGTAAAAGGGGTGATCGAATGGAAACAAACTCAGAACAGTATCGTTTTAACTCAAAACTAGGCCAGGAATGTACAAGCAGATGAGGTATTGATTTAACTTCAGACAGTAAGTTGTAATAAGGGTGAGTAGGAGGAAAACTTCTATGAGGAAATGAAAAGGGTTGTTGTAGTCATCGAGCTTCTAACAGCCTGTAGAAGAAAACTTGAACACAAGAGCTTCTTATATTCAAATTGCAGAAACACTAAAAGAACATAACAGCATTATAGTAAAACCTTTATCATAACACAGTCACAATGATTCATGTGAATCAGTCAATCATGAACTCCTTTAGTATGGATAGAAACCAGATGGAATAAGAAAGTTGACTGTCATTAAACAATAAATTTCACATACAGATACATAACCAAGGAAACCAGTGCTTTATCAAAACATTACAGTCGGGAGCTCTGCTCTACCATCAATCCTTACAAAAATGGAAAAATTGCCTACTTATACTAAAAGCAACAACAGTAGCAAGAACGAGACACAACCTTGAAAACATTACATATGCATGTCTACTAGCAGACTGCGCATGCAGTCTCTGGATGGTCGTGCACTTATGTCGAATGCAATCAGGCTCCTAGAAACCTCGCAAGAGAATTGACCAGCCTCTGGTCCTTTTCTGGGATTTCCATTTATAGTGGAGACGATGTCTAACCACCAACAACAACCTCAATAACTACCTCCTTGGGATTGGGAATGGCCCCGATCAACTCTGCACTTTTGGGACGTGGAGACCTTCTCGTGTTGCCACTTGGATCGACTGAACGAATTTATAGTAAGATGTGGGGGGCAGGTGCGAAGTCTGGGGCATATGATGGGAAGCAGTGGATGAGTTGTGACCAGGCAGTGATGAGGGGAAACATCGAATAAGGAGGTGATGGGGGTGAGACACATGGCAAGAGGAAAAATAGGGGGTGTTAGTGGAAAGGAGAAAAAGGTGACGGTATATGATTGGTCGAGGGAGAACATATGATTGGTTGAGGGAGAACACGTTGCGTATGAAGGAGCGTCCTGGAAGGGAGAGAGATAGGTGTCAAAAAACAAGAGGTCAAAATGGGAATAAGGTGGGCCAGGATGGCGCTAAGTGGAGGTGAGATATGGAGTGGAAGACAAATGGAAGAAGGTGAAAGGTGGAGGTAATCGTGAGGAGATGATAGGGGGACCTACACAAAGTCACCCATTCCGGACCCCCCCCCCCTATTAATGGTAGAAAGGCAAAGGGGGTCCAGAATCCAACCTTGG
>SNQJ01S0169017.1:0-15031 GCA_010110895.2 Picea sitchensis | reverse complement strand
ATACATTCAATGGTTTTGATGATCAAAGTGACACATACCATGATACCTGAACTAATTACCTCATGAAGCAAGAACCCTCTCTGACACAAGACCAAGCTGATGGTGGTGGAGGCTGCTGCTGCTGACAGGATAAAGATGCTGGAAGAGAGAAAAGGTGGGCCCTCCAAGGCCATGTTGAAGTCAATCCTGCTCTCGATACTCCATGTCTAGGACCTGTGGGCCTCGAGAGATGATCTCGTCGTTATCCCTGAAAGTGGGGGATAACAGTACCCCCTCCTCTAACTCAAACTTAGGAAAAACAACATCTACAAGGCTATCAACATCACCAAGCAAACATTTCCACCTAGGTGATGTCTAGCAAATGTTACAATGTTAAGTCATATCACCTAGGGAAATCCCACCAAGGCAAAGTGCACTACCACAACATGCATCATCCAACCACATCAACATCATAAGAGAAGAGGACAATAAAAAATCCCAACCCATCCAATCATCAAGTATTCCCCTATCACACATCCAACACAAGAGGACCATGTAGACCACCCCCCTCCTAGTGACACAAATAATACATCACCACCATGTAAAAGTCACTAGGAAGTTCCAACAACATCATGACACAAATCTACCTCCTAACACCATCATCTAACCTCTTAGGGGGCTAGAACCATCATCCAAGAACAAGATGTAGCACACCCAAGATAAACTTGTACACCAAATCCACACCATAATGAGATAGCATGCTCCATAACCATCAAATTGTTCGACAACACCGGTATCCCAACATAGGACAAACACCTTTAGTAACCACTCACACAACCAGATCAAAGATAATCACACCGATGTTTTTACGTGGTAAAACCCCTGTGGGGAAGCATTCACGTCCCCAACCAACATGGCCACTTGAGGCAATTTATTAATGCAAAAGAAAAATATTACACCGATGTTTTTACGTGGTAAAACCCCTGTGGGGAAGCATTCACGTCCCCAACCAACATGGCCACTTGAGGCAATTTATTAATGCAAAAGAAAAATATTACAAGAGAGTTTCTCACAATCGATCATCCACATATGAAACTCCATTCTCTTTAAATAGAGATCATGGACCAATTAGGTGTTAAGCCACAGATCAATGTAGAAGTTAAGATCGAGGAGAATATGAGCCGTCAGATCACTCTATGTCGGGAACATATCGTGACTGTCGGATTACAAATGCATACTAAAGAAACACACTTTAACCTAATGACACATTAGACAAAGTTGATCTTAACTAACTCCCAAGTGTCTAAATATCCTAACACAAATGTGCAACCAAGGGATGATCGACAAAGCAATCACATGTGAGAAGACCACCAAACCAACAAGCATAATCATCCAACCAAGGAGAAGTGAGACTCCCCCAAACCAAAGACCCACATCAAATAATCTGATGCCATGAAGAGAAAGGGCTCCATGATAGTGTATGCCCCCAAGTCGGTCGAATGATCAAAAACAACAAATCCCACCAATGTGATGAAAATCACAAACTGGAACCTCATACAATATGAGGTGTAACACTACCGTTTCGATTTGATCCTGGAATGTTTCTTGATTTTCTAAAACGTTTTGGTTGCTCTAAGGTGCATTTTTGCCATAAATGTGATGTTTTGACATGAAGAAAAACAAATAAATAACCCTAAAAGCAAAGTCTAAAATGGAACCCCAAAATTGAGCCTCAAAACTTAGAAATAAAGCCTTAGATTATAAATAAGGACTGAAACCCTAACACTAAATTGATGAATGGTCATCTTAATTTTTTCGTCTTATGGTTTTTTCTTATTGTATTTTTCTGAAAATGATTAAAGGTCCTTAGAATGAGATTGGGACGTGTTTTGTGTGTGGTGGTTGGTGATCTTGCTAAGAACTGTTAGTACAAGAAGGGAAGCTGATCCCAAAATTGTTAAACTATGCTATGGAGAATATACAAGAGACAAGCGAGAGAGATTGAGTGAGAGATGTATTATATTAATGTGTATCAAATTACATAAAGTGTTGTTGTCTATATATCTAGCAAGTTCCATTATTTCGTTAGGAACAACTCACCTAATTTACATTAATGCAAATGTCATTTATTACGTATGACTTATTTCCACTTTATGACTTTATTTCTTTAGTACATAACATTAATTACTCCTTAGATAAAATAAACATTACGTCTAGCAAAAATATGGGCAAAAAGAAACATCAAACTAATGTAGCCCAAAATGAACAAAACTAGGAGAAAGAAGAGTGGATTATACAATTGTTCGTGGCAAGTAAAAATACCGAGGAAAAAGATGAGTGCATCCTTGATTTAGAGTGCTCTAGACATATGACTTTAGAGAAGAAATGGTTCTTCAAGTTAGGGGACAAAGAGTGACGAGAAAGTTGCATGGGAGCATAAAACTAAAGGATTTGGGATGATTATGATCAAGATTTGTGATAGTTAAAATAGAGTAATTTGTAACGTGCTCTATGTTCCAAGATGAAGTGGAAACCTTCTTTAAATAAGTCAAATAACTAAGGAAAGCAAAAATATGATGGTGGAGTACAAGCTGATGAAATCTCAAGAGATAAACAAGGATCGAATGGAAACGTCTTATTTCACAAAAAAAGTATGAATGGGAGCTACTACAGAATCTTTGAATGACAGATTGCAAGCCTTTGTTCAACACCCATGGACACAGGTTTGGAGTTATAGGTGGAGGATACTTCTAAGCTAGGGAATGGTATACTCTAGATATCTGGTTGGAAGCTTGGTCTATCTGGCCAACACAAATCCTGACTTGATTTATTTAGATATTATTTTTGGGATTAACTGCATAGTGTAAGTCATTAATCTATGACCCATATTCATGAGTATAATATCTAATATCTTGCACTGCGGAAGCCCCTATATGCTTGATTTATTTAGTTGACATCTTGGGAAGGTACATGTCTTCACCTATGACCACACACATGAATGCTACAAAGAAGATCTTGAGATTTTTGAAGGGAACTCTAGATTATGGGATCATGTATAACAGAGATGTGGAATTTTAGCTCAAAGAGTACATAGATGCTGACTGGGCAGGCTCCAAGGATGATGGAAAATCTGATATTATGAATCACGATACATGTTCAGTTTGGGATCAGGTGCAGAATCTTCGACAAGCAAGAAGCAACATGCAGTTGCACTCTCATCTATAGTGGTAGGTACAGGGCAACAATGAATGCTACATGTGAAGAAGTACAGCTTCAGAAAGTACTTGAGAACTTGCATTGCGGGTAGGATCATTCCATCATATTAAATTGCGACGATCAAAGTGTATCGAACACTATGAAGAATCCAGCATTCCATGCGTGTACCAAACACAGAGGTGCATTGTTACTACTTCAGAGAGCAGGTGGCAAAGAAAGAAATAGAGATGAGATACAGTCCATCAGAGTAGCAAACAACAAACATCCTTACCAAGCTATCGGGAAAGGATAATTTCGAGAAATTCAGATCAACACTTGGAGTCGTGGTCAATAAGATGAACACTGAGCATTAAGTGGGGGGGTGTTGGAGTAGTGGTTAATGGCCACCCGTTAATGATATATTACCCTATGATGTGTGTTATCCCCCACTTTTAGGGATAATGAGGAGATTATGTCTCGAGGCCCACAGGTCCTAGACATGGAGTACCGAGAGCTAGATCGACTTGAGCATGGCCCTGGAGGGCCCATCTTTTCTCCCTTTCAGCGCCTCCACTTTGTCAGCAGCAACAACAACATCCATCACCTTCGGCTTGGTCCTGTATCAGAGATGGTTCTTGCTCCATGAGGTAATGAGTCAGGGTATCATGGTATGTGTCAATCTGATCCTCAAAACCTTTGAATATGTGCATTTGATTCCTTTGTTTCTAACGGGTGCTTGGATCTTATGCTTGTCCACTTGACCATATCTGGGGGGAATGACAGGATGCCCTAGCAAGCTTATGTCCATAGGTTTTGAGTTGTGGGGGGATTTCTGAAAAGCCATCGTCTGTTCCCGTCATACATACCACTTTCCATCTTATTTCCCGCTCACCCATCCCATTACACTGGTCTGGGCATAGGGTTGGCCAATCATTTAGGGGTTGTACCTTACCTTGTGGGAAGAATGGGCTAAAGGGCCTGGGGGTTAAAAGCAACCGACAATAAAAGCCTAATAATAAAACCTCGAGATGCTTCGCCTAGGGATCCCCGAGAAAGCAATAAAAAGCTTCTCAGCAAGAAACAGAGGGACCCGTAAAAATAAATCAAGACCTAGTTGAGGGATAGGGGGTCTCATCATGAGCCAACCTATTAGGTCCATGGGTGCCTAACGGTATGACACTACTAGCAGTTGGTTACCATGCCAGGGTAGTGGCTCTTGGTTGCATGGCCAAGAGAAAGGGGGTCTCATCACGAGCCAATCTTCTCATTTCCATGAAAGTACTTGTGGGTAACATTGCCACCTCTGGTCACCAAGCTAGGGCAGTGTCCCTTGACTAGCTTCTTGAAAGAAAAAAGCAATAAAAAGATAAAAAACAATAAGACAAGACCTGGTTAGAGGATAGGGGGTCTCATCACGAGCCAGCCTATTAGGTCCATGGGCATCTAGCGGTGTGACACTACCAACATCTGGTCACCACGCCAATGTAGTGGCTCTTGGTGGCATAGCCAAGAGAAAGGGGGTCTCATCACGAGCCAACCTTCTCATTTCCGTGAAATGCCTGTGGCTAACATTGCCACCACTGGTCACCAAGCCAGGGCAGTGTCCTTTCACTAGTATCTTGGAAGAAAAAGAATGAAGATAAAAGACATGAATGGGATTGGAAACATTGCATCCATGACAGGTGCAACTCACCCTCCACAGAGGCACCCACCGGTAAGCCATCCCTGCTATCACTGCATCTTTTGTCTAGGCATCCCCATCCACCTCACCCACTTGCATGACTTGGATTTGATCCTTTCCAGGAACAACCCTTTTCCAGTAGACTCTAGCCCAATAGGACGTCCTGTCACTTCCCCCAAACTTGTATAATGTCTTTGAGCACTAGACTGGGGTAAAGGTGTTTTATGCACATGTTTAATAAATATTGATGATTAGATGTGATTGACATTGCTATGATCTCTGTGACTTAGGAGCCCATGGAGGGCGTAGCTGTTGATGTGCAGGATCATGCCCGATGGACAAGTACCACGTTGGACAGGTACACATGGGGAGATGATCAGTTCGGACCTGCATGGGGTTGAAGAGCCCACCCGATGGATGTTGAAATCCCAACAGGGGGCAGAGACAGGGCAGAGCATTTGTACCAGGGAAGAGTAGAAAAATCCACCAGAGGCAACTGAGCAGACCTATACCTAGGGGGTTGAGCCCCCTCCATAGGAACGTTGGCCTTGGAAGGCCCAGGAGTCAGGACGTCTCCCTGGATGCCCATGACGTCACCCAGCAATATGGACGTTTTGGGAGGCAGCTATGGCAGTTCTGGCACGTGTGGCAGCTTGGAGAAGCCCAAGGAGGGCTAACGTTTTACTCCAAGAGGCTACATTTTCCCTAAAGAGGCTAACGCCACCCTAGAAAGGGGATGACGTCTCTCTATTGCTTGATTAGGGTTTAATTTCAAACATTTAATGTAAAACAGTATGATTTTGGTATTTTGGCCTTGTCGGCCTTTTAATGATCTAAAATGTAATTTAGGTCATTGGTACACTATATATTGAGGGTTTTCACTCTCATTTTATCATCATCTTTCACTCACCACTTAGTGAGGTCTGAAATTTGCGCCCTTCTTAGGGTTATTGGCTGAAATATTGAGGCGCACTTGTTGAAGGAAGACTTTTATTGGCATTTTTGGCATTTCTCTTAGTGGAAGGTGTTACAACTAGGGTTTTGCTACATGGTTTCTTGGTTTATGTAAGTGAATTTCTGCAAACACTTCTTCATTGAATGGTTTTAGTTTCATTTACTTGCATATGTTATTATATTTTGTTGAATCAAACCCTAGGTGACAAGCACTAGTTAATGTCCTTGTCTCATGTCCCCATCGAGATTTTTGAGCCATTTGATTTGTTGAAGAGGATAGAGCCTTGCCATAGCAACACTCTATCCATCTTCTTCTAGCTAGTCATTTTTCCTTATTTGTTGAGCTAAGAAGGAGAAAACGCACCAAGGCCTAGGTCTCTACACCTTGGTGAGCCGATTTTCCCTAGGGTTTGCCTAGTGAAGCCTTGGTTTAGCAACACATCACTTACAAACTCTCTTGTCTTAGTTTATTCAATCATTGAGCTAGCCATTTTTGGCATTGAGCTAAAGAAGGAGGAGAGAGCATTGAGGCCTAGGGTTTCTACACCAAAGTGAGTCTCTCTCCCCTAGGGTTTCATCTTTGAGGCATTGCTATTGCCATAGCAACACCTCAAAGTTTAACTCTCTTGTCTTTAGTTTCATCATCATCACTTAGTCCTTCAGCCCTTGCGTCCTCTTTTGACTCCATATACCCTATAAGCGCACTGATCTAAGGCCTTGTGTATCGAGTAACTTGATCATAAAACAAACTTCCAATACTTTGAACAAACCCTAACTCTTACTAACCCTAGCCTAGACTAATTCTACTAATCCTAGTGTTGCCGTCATCTTTTTGTGCTATGAACACCTTTGTGCAGCTTTCGTTTTACTTTTAAAGCAATTGAATGGTTGGTTAAGGCATTGTCTATGAAGTGTTGATTTTGTTACATTGAATGCCAAGTTTCTTTAGCATTTATTGAGAAGTGATATTGTAATCGTTGCTATTGTGTAAACATTGATTTACTTCGTTAACATTATTGCTCAATTGCTTATTATCAGAAAAGTCATTGATTATATGAAGTACTAACCAACAAGCAAGCTTGTACATATAGTTTCTTGTTGCTTTGTCTCGGGCAGGTACTCTTATTGGTTATTACTTCCGGTTATCTTTATTGGCAATAAGTCGAACTTTTTGATTAGGCGGTGACTTGTGAGGGGGATTATTATCACTTAGCCTTGCTAAACCTTTTGCCTTCTCAAAACCCCAGGTCACCGGGGACGTCTCCCCTGGGCCTTACCTCCCTAAATAGAAAGAACCTTCCCATCGAGGTGACAATGGGTGGGATTGGTTCAATTACGCCAGTTTGACCTCTTTTCATCCATCAATTATCCTAACTACAAACTGTGCGATAACAATGTGCATTATTGATCCATTGCATGGTCTGAATCCATAGTATCAGGTCGTCCATGGATTTATTTGAGTGGTTTCTTGTATTTGTATGCCTATTTAAAGGCACTTCGCTAATGAAATTCATTGAGTCTTTTCATGTGACATATATGGTTGCTTAAGTGTCCTTTATTCATGATTAGCTTGCCTATTTTTCACATGTTGATTGCCTTATTCTATGACATTACCATATGGGTCTAATAGGATGGTTGATCACTAGTAAACCTGTAGTGACCGAGTTGCTACATTTTCATTCTAACCCCCGAACAATTGTTTTTGAGAGTGTGCTTTAGGGATAGGGAGATAGATATGTAATGCCTATTGTTTCATATCAATCTAGATGGCATCATGTGTTGTTTCCTATATATATATAATTTAGTATTGAGGGCATGCTTGAAGCCATGCCAAGCTCCTTGTACCATTCACAGAATAGACAAAATTAGTTTCTTGCAATTTAGGAATATTTTGCACCTTAATGGGTTGCTATTGCTCGAGTCATCCTATATGGAGAAGAAATGCCTATGCCTTCTGTTATCACAGGATTTGTACTTGTGCAAAGCCTTCACAAGATACATGCTTGTGTAACAATTGGAAGTCTCTACCACTCTCACCTAAGTAGATACTTCCCTCGTTTTAGTGATGGAAGGAGGTCCAACATAAGGGAGGCTTCCCTAGTGACCTCAAGGGATCAAGTAGCAAGATTAGCCAAGCCTACAACCCCCTATTTTAGTCACTTTGATGTTAGGTCTAGGTCTAGGAAAGGTAAAGAGGAAAGCAAGGTAATTGGTTCACCTGTATGATAAACAATCCAAAACATATAATAGACAATTACCAAGTTATATAGCTCATTAATGACCTCTAGACACTAGATAATCAATAAAACCATTTGCTGTTACAAATTTACAGCAATAAGACAATGCATAGCAGCAATGAAAGTTTTGTAACAGCAATACGTAAACGTACCCAGAAAATTAGCAATCGTACATCAAGATTTAGCCTTCAACAAGTGCAACAACATCCAATTGCCTAACAATGATTTTGAGTATCTTTAGACACAATTTTAAGTAAGTATGCAACAATTAGTTCAAGCCCTAATGGCTGTAGCAAACATTTGTAACAACAGCAATAAATATCATTTGTTTTCCAAAGTGAGAGTTAGTAAAGTTAGTCAAATTGCTTTGAGAAAGAGAGAGTACTAATTCTAAGAATGTTTTCACCACCAAGAGAGATCTAGAGTCTAGACTAGTGCCGTTGACTTTCTAGGGCTATGGAGTCAAGCATGCAACACTTTGAAGAATGAATTAGGTTTTCAAGAAGAATGAGGTTCCAAACCCTAAGGTGCAAAGAATCTTGAGCTTTAGGATTAAAACCCGCAAGAAAGTGATTTCTAGGGTGCAAACTTCAAAGCCTCTTGGGCCTTAGGCCTTTGAATCCTAGCAAGAGACAAGGTCTCTTAATGCTTTCACCAAAACTTGGACAAAAAAAAGTATTGAAGGAGAGAAAGACTCATGTCTCCTTCCTAGGGTTTTACTAGAACAAAGTAACATGCAACAAGATAGCAATTATCACATTATACCATGAGAAAACTTATCAACTTAAAGCAAATTACTTACTTATCTAAGTCGCTATGCCAAGAGAAACCCTATTTGCAACAAGATATCATCCAAGAAATGAAAGAGCATCCATAAACAATCCTTCTCCAAAGGTGCACACTAGATCCAAGAAGACAAGAGAGTAGAGCGAACTTTTTAGAGTTCCGCCACTCACAAGTGTGAGGGAGAAGTGATGATGAAAAATGATTTGGAGCACTAGCCTTATTTATACAAGGAAACCCTTGCGCTATTTGTCCACATAATGAAGTAAAATGTCAATAATTCATGTTACAAATGGGGCCGACCCCTCAAAATAGCCTCTACAATAACAATATGCAAAATGGCCATCACAAAGCCACACTTGTGGTGACGTCAAGCCTCCAAAAGGTGAAGGAGGGCCTCCCAAGGCCATGTGTCATCATCCAAAGTGCAAGCAAGGTGGGAGAATGCCATGCCACCTCAAATCATCACGTGGTGTCCATGTGGCAAGCAAACCCCAACATTTCCATCAAACCCTAGCATGACGTCATAATCAAAAGGGCCAGGGTCCAAAGTGTGGAGGATGGCATCCATGGTGGAGGGTGTATGTCATCTTTGCATTCTATCCAAACTACACCAAGTGCAACTTGCTCCATCAAGTAGCTGGGTAATGTGTGGGTGCACAATCCAAAGTATGGGCTTCCTGCTCAAAATCAAGCCCATTAGTCCATCGTCCAAGGTCCAGAAGATGTGAGAGCCTATATTTGAGTGTGTCAAGCCACCAAGTGATTCAATGCTCTCCATCACATGTGCCATATCCAGTAATAAAGGCACAACGTCCTGAGTGAAAGCGTGGGGCATCGTCCTTCAAAGTACCATGTCAGGTGCATCCAAATCAAAACAAAGCATGAAATCAAGTAAAGCCAATGTTCATAAGATATGCTAATCATACAAAGTAAGCTGCTACTTAAGATAGAAGCCACATAAATAGTTCACATCAAGTATCCCCTTCAAATTTCACACGAGCTCAAGACATTATGTAAGTTGGCAAGTTTGACTATGGGAGGACCTTCATCAGACCCTATTAGGTGTGCCAACCAAAATAGTGAAAGAAAAAACCCAAGTAGAGGGATACGTCCCGGGGGAAGCAGGAAATAAAATAACCCTTCAAGAGTAAGTGTGATAGTGGTACGTGTTGGGGTTACTTCATGGCTTATGGTGTCATTTAGTCCATTTATATGAGCGCCTTTGTGGAGGGTGTGCTTTCCCTTTAGTTACCACTTTCTAAGAGCTACGTTTTTCCAAATCCCTTACTCCGCCTTTTTATTGTCCTCTTATCATATTTGCAAGTCCCCTTTATAAGGTTTCAAGCTATAACATCACTGCTTTGGGACTGGGGCAAACACGGAAAGGGTAGAGCTCAGGTATGGACTGGCTTTTGAGAGTCCTTCGCTATTATCTCTTTCTTTCTTTAGCATTATTCTTTTACTGGCAGTTGCAATCAATTTCTGAGCCTTCAGCCCCTCTTCTCATGAGAGAATGAACCATGACCCATTACCGAAGTTTAGTACACTGCGACATGATCCAAGATTGTAAGTGTTAAGTATGGCTGGTAAATGGAACGTTACCCTTGTGAGGGCCCCCAGTAGTACCCCTTTTCCTTGGGGGTGACATCACGGGACTAGGGTACAATGCTGGCCACCAAGGTGAAACAAGGAAACAAACATAATTTCTTGAGCTTATGATCTATTATCCAACTTCAACCAATGATCCTCATTCCATGCCTAGTATATTAAACACAACACCTTATATGAAGAAAGGACTAACATACCTCATGGTGACGCTGGCTTACCATCTCCCATACACTGTGTTGACTGGATGTGATGAGCTTGGCTGATCCAAAGTAGAAGAGGCAATCTGAGGGGGGATGCTGGGCTGCCATGGGTGGACATGCTGATCACCATCATCAACTGGATCACTGTTTTCATTGTGGGCCATGAAACATGATCTCCTCCAATTACCCATAGGCATTGGGGGCGGGGGGGGGGGGGTAACACTTCCAATGTCCTTCTGAGTGTGTCTGTACATAAACAAATAACAGAATAAATCAAAGTTCAAGTCGAGGAACATCTAAGCTTTGTATTATGTAGTAGTATGTGCCTTCTCTGTGTTCTGTTTCTAGTACATCTCTGCATGTGTGCATTCGAAATTGGGATCTCTGGTAAATGGTTGGAGACATGGCTCTGCATGCATGTGTGCATATTTTGTATAGAATTTTTTCTAACTCTGATTTGTGCTGTCAGGCATCTAAGGCATGGATGGAGTGGTTGATGAAGAAAAGGAAGGCATTTGAACAACGGGGGGATGTGGCAGTAACAACATGGGCAGAGCAACAACAACGTGAACTAAATCTGAAAGTTCGTCAGCTTTCCCGTTCAAAGGTATGCTGCATTTCAATGTCTTTCTCATTTGAATTTCAGTTCTTATTTGGTTTGCCTTTTCATCTGTACATGAATTCATCCATTCCTTTTCTTCATTGCTTTATATTATAAGCTAAATGCCATATAATGATTTCCTTGTAATTCAAGTGTTAAAAGTTGCCATGCAAAATGATTAAATCTTATGAGTTATGATAATTTATAACTGACAGGAAAAAACTACTGTTCAGTTTTGGTACGGTAAATACTTGTGAATTAAACTACCTTACAGATATTGCAGGATGGTGGCCTTACTGATGTATGATGAAATATATACAACTTCAAAATTGAAATTCTGTCCATCAGGCAGGCAATTATTACCAAAGTATGCAGAATGAAATATCTAAAATGCGTTCCAGCAGTAATTGTAAAGACCTGCACATGCCACATGGATCTAGATATACATATAAGGTGGTGACATGGTCAAACAATTTTGAGTATTTTATTAGAACATCCTTTTGTAAATCAGGGACTAAATAGCTGTTTGAATTTGTTAATGTCTCTGCAAAGTATGCGAGCAACTTAATCGGTGATTATGAATATATATGCAGATACCAAAGTTGTGTGTGTTTTAGGAATTTCAAAGTTCCAGTCCCACAAGAAATTGTCTAAAAAATAATTGCAAAATGCTATAGGCCATTTTGAACTATACAATTCTTAGATGGAAAATTGAAATCAGCAAAAACTGCATGTGAGCCCTTAAACATGGCTGTGAATCATGATTCTGGGTCAATAGATATTAGAAGATCATGGTCAATGTTGCAAATATTGTGTCAGTGAATATACTGCTGGGTGACTGAAATATAATTTATGGGCAATATTGGGGAAAATATTGGGAAACTTAAAAAAAATATTCATTAGAAAATATTGGAAAATATCAGCAAAACATCGTTTTGGAATATATCATGATATAGGAAGGGGATCTTATTACCACCTTGAAAATCTTGCGATATATAGCGATGTTGGTAAGTATGCTCATGGCCAGTACAGATTACAAGATTTACTATACAGAACTATTGTTTTCAGCTTTGATCATGGTATATGGCAATATCCTGTTCCATTTGAAAGGGATGAAAAATGAAATTACGAAAGTAGTTGCAGCATCTGATAGTTGTCTGAGAGTTTTACACACAAGATTGTGGACAAAGGATGCAAACCATAATATATTAAAATAGAGAATGATATGCTTGGTTCATCTACAATATTGTGTGGATGTTAATGTAATGTTCCCCTCCTCTTGAGAGAGGCTTGGAGAGACTTAGTAGTCTAGATGTCCCCACTAGACAATAGTCTCATGAGAAAATGGGGACTAGGATGTTGATGATTACAACGGCGTGAGACATCCTCTAGGACATAGATTGATTGAGTCGACCTGAGAGAGAGCCCATGAGTTGAGTGTGCCCCTGAGTTGGATGTGTGGTTCCTATCTGACACAGAAATGGAACGTTATGCTGGCCTCCTCCTTGCAGAGAGTTGAGATGATACTCTAGATGATTCTCCTATGTAACGCAGTGAGAGAAGATCTGCTGATTTGGACGTGCTTGTGGCTGAGCACAGACGGACGTGTGAAAACCCATGAGCTGGGTGCATCGTTCTGAGATAGAAATGAAACGATGTATTAGCCTCCTCTAAGCAGAGAGTTGAGATGATGAACTCCAGATGACTCTCCTGTGTAATGCAGTGAGAAAGAAGATCTGCTGAGTTGGACGTGCCTCTGGATGAGCACAGGTGAACGTGATCCTAGTGGCTGAGCACTAGTGGGTGTATGAGATCCTTTGCTATATTGTTCAAGAGTTAGACTTACCTGTAACCCTATTTGTAATGTAAAGGGTACAGGTCGGCCCCACCTGAATGTAAAAGATAATTAATATGGTAATTATTAATTATATTATAAGTTATTGAGGTCGGCCTTGTTGTGCCAATAGACACTATTGTTGACAGGTTCAGTCTAATATAAGTAAAGGTAAATTCCCCATTGAGGAATCTATACACAAGTGTGATTTTGGAAATTTTGGCAAACACTTGTTCTTGGGAAAAGTGTGCACCTCTCTTGGGCGCTAGTCTTCTAGGGTTTGTGAAGCACCCTTTTGTGTGCTAGTTGTTTATGGTGGTGGAGGTCTTTCTCTTGAAGAATATAGCAAAGGATTGGCTAGGTTTTCTTCCCTTGTTGAGAAGGGTTTCCCAGGATACTTCTTGTGTACTTGTGCATGGTGTTTCTTCTTGTGATCTTGGTTGCTGCAACAAATTGTTTATGGTTTAAGTAAAATGCTAAAGATGGAATGAACTTCATGCTTAAGCCTAGCTTATTGAAAAATCAACATGGTATCAGAGCATAGGTCTTGAAGAACCCATTGCACAAGAAAATTTTAGTCATCCTCTCTCTTTTGCAAAATCATACAACCCTCCTAGGGTTTCCAGAAAATTCGTACGACCTACCTTTCTAAGGAGTTTCAACACTTGCCACTTGGGAGTTGGGGCTAAAAACTGTATAGGAGTGTACGACCTCCTCCGGTGCACCTCCAACAAGCTTCAGTTTGCATTTTTGAGCATTTTGACTTTTTGGCCCTAGGGTTTCTAGGGTTTCGCTAATTTTTGCAGAAATTTCAGAATTAGGGTTTCTGCAACTCTTTGAAGGAGCTCTTCAACTCTCTAGTGTTCTCCTATCTTTCAAAGGCTTATTGTTGGTAGTCATAAGTCTAACAAAACCTAAAAGAGTTAGCCTAGCCTAAGGTTTTCTAGCCTAGTTGACAAGGGTTTGTGAAGAATCTAAAAATATGATGAACAAAATCATGATGGAAGACAAGCTTGGTGGATCAAGCAAACTCAATTCTTGGAAGCCAAGACTTCAAGGAGATGAAGACATCAACATATCAACACCCTCAGGTATGCACTTGTATATATTATTTGTATCATTATCATGAGGGTACTTGTAGGGGGAAGGAACCTTTGCTAAACTCATGAATCCAGAAGGATCCCAGTGCATTCAGAGGAACAACAGACTGGAAGAAAATACTCCAGGTTTGATTGTTTTAATTATCATGCCTCTAATCTATTGTTGCCGTCCTTATACACACTTGCAAACGTGAGCTAAGTCCAACTCACTTAGTGTGTTCTTGGAGGCACAATGCCTAGGTTCAAAGCCCATTGTCACCTCGACTTGAACCTATTCCGTCTAGGCTTACTCCTAAGGAAGCCGAGGGGGGTAGACCCTAGTTACTAGATGAAGTTTAAAGTTAAATTCTAGGAGTTGATTTTAATTGATTAAGGTTTGGGGGGAATCTAGCCTATATGCAAAAGCAACAATGCAAAGTGCAAGATTAGATATGCACAAGAAATCCTTTCCCTAAGTCTTCTAAGACTAGTGCCTATGATTGGGCAAGGGGTCAACTATGTTTTGGGGAGATTCGTTTTACAAAGATTACAATAGAGATACAAAAGAATACTAGATACAATATTAGATACAAAGATAGAAGAACTAACTAACCACAAAGTTACAACTGAAGATACAACAATGAAGTTACAAAATGATACAAGCAAGATAATTAACCAAATACTAACTTGTTATGAGACTTCATGTGCAGGTAAAGAGATGTGCTCCAAAGGAAATATTGTTAATGTTTATGCCATTATTATAGTTCTTTGCATTTCAATAGATAAGAGCATAATAAGAACAAGATCACTGAGAAATACACATTCACAAGAGACACAACATTTATCCTGGGAAACCCTCTAGGGGAAGAAAACCCAA
>SNQJ01S0169013.1:15908-34966 GCA_010110895.2 Picea sitchensis | reverse complement strand
ATTATATATATATATATATATGTATATAAAGTTGATATAAAATTATTTTACTTAAGGCGGACATTAAAATATTTTATGTATGGAAGACATTGAAACACATTTTTTGTTATTAATATTTTTTTAAATGCCACGTGTCAACTCCATGTTGAGCATGGAATAAATTGCACATTTCCCTCATACCGGGCTATAGATAACACCTTTTGGCGCATAGTGCCTCTTGGTGCAACTAGGTAGCAAAATATGATATTTTTTTTCTTCTATTTTCTTTATTTCTTTATTTCTTTATCTTTTAAATTTTGTATTTGTAGATGATTATGTTCCTCTCTAGGTGACCAAATACCATATACTTACTAATTATTAACCAATATATGAATTGAGATACAATGGGAATGTATATAGATACAAGGGGGTGATTTAAGCCATGTTCTTGGTGAAGAGCATGACTTATCATTATTACACATTAATGATTACATTACATAATAATTGTCATATAACTACAATTGCATGATAGTTCTGTATTACATTATGATAATAGATATACTATGCCTACTCTAATACCAATAATAGGTTGAAGGAAGAGACACAAGCCCTAAAGATTATTACCATTGGTGACAAAATAAAACAAGGAGTTGGGCCACAAGCACTCACAATTTTTTTTCCATAAGAAAAATCACTTAAACAAAGGCTAGCAAAAAACCATTCTAATACCAATTAAAGTGAACCCACTAGTTACGTCACTTGAGCATTCATTATAATAAGGATGAGTCTAAATAATCCGCAAAAAATAAAATAACTATTATTGATTATTAACAAATATATAAATTACGATACAATGGGTGTGTCTATAAATACATGTATGGGTGATAAATCATGTCCACTCTTCAAGGCTTCCAACTTTACAAGGCCATATCTCCCTAACCGTGAGGAAATACGTGGTGTTCCACATATCACTAGAAATGACACGATGGGTACTATCCATATATGAGTCTATTACTTGCATTTAAATTGTCGTTCATGTCCAAAAACCTCATTCAACTTTTGGTACCATAACCACACCTTCAGGGCTTCATGTAGACTTCATTAAATGCATCCATCACATATGTTGACATCAACTAACTCACAATAAATATCAATCATACAGATTGTAACCCATTGTCCAACAATATGGTCCACATATCTGGGGCTTCTGGACTTATCCAAGGGTTGACATCAATCTCTAAGGGTTGACATCAATCTCCAAGATCACTCTCCAACAATCTCCCCCTTTGGGATTGATGGAAACACTTAGAGTTGAAAACAATCATTCTCATGACCCCCCTATAATCATTTCTCCTCAACAATGTTCCTACCTCTCCCCTTTTGAAATCAATGGAAAATGGTATCTCTCCTTGGGGTTGCTCCCCCTTTCCTCATGCATTTGTTATTTCTCTCCCTCTTTGACCAAAAAGGGTAACTCCCCTTGTCGATATGTCTCCTCCTATCACTGTACATGCTGTAATCAATCATGGGTAAAAGAATAACCCCCCCTATGGGTATGTATCCCTATCTGTATGCTACTAATCTTCCTTTCTCTCTCTGATGATTTTCCTTCTCTGGAAGATGTAGAGATACCTGTGAAATGTTTCCTTTCCTCTCTTCCAATACTGCTTATTGTCCATTGGTGCTTCCTCTTGAAATTCACTGACATATATTAAAAGCATTCATTATTTGATTTCTTTTTTCACTTGTCATGTTCACTTGACTATATTTTTCAATGATTTCTTTATGATGATATAGATTCTACTAATGGTTTCTCTTTCCCTGTTTTGTTGTGCCTTTCATTACTTAGCTTTCTGTGACCAACTGATTCCACTTGTAAATATGCTTCTATGCATCTGACCCGTGTTTTCTGTACCTGCTAAGTATCTCATGAATCCATATCATTTCCATATGTCACAAACTATCCATGACTCTGCTACTCAACTATCCACAATGATGATCCATCTATCATTGTACTATCATGAATACTTCTCTTGAATATACTACAATTGATCATCACATGTTCCAGTTGATCAGATGAAATCAAATATGTCCACTGCTCTGATCTATCTTCTCATCAAACCTTGCATGTATGTAACAAATTGTATTGAAGATATCCCTTCCTGAATACATATGTGAAATACAATAATAAAATTATGCTTGCTTGTTGATACCAATGTGGGAACATTACTTCTCGATCAGTCAATCTATTACTATGTAATTCTGCTATCTGATCGCTCTGAATCTGTCTTTGTAAACACTTCAAACTACTCATTGTATGGTTCTTTGATCTGTAGTATCTACTGCACCGACTCCCCTTGCTCAATATTCATATTTACTGGGAGTCTCCAATATGGATAGATCATAAAAATACCCGCTCTGATGCAGAGTAGTCTTCCTCTTCGTCTGTAGACTCATCATATTTATGAACTATGACTTCTTCCTTTCCAACTGTGGATTGATCTCGTACTACAATCCCTGAAAGTACAATCTCTTGTGCCTTTTCTTTATTCACCTGTTATTCTTTTCTTTCTTGTACTACTACAAATCTCGTGATCTCTGGGACCTAGTTTTTTGTCTCCTCTTTTTGTTTTATTTTCCATACTTTCTTATATATGATATCAATGTTCTCTTTCATAGAAGTATCCATCATGATTTTATGATTATGAGATATGTGTCCATATTTATGGCATTTATAACATTCAATGTTATGTGGGGCCACAAAAGCATTTCTTGCTTGAACATTTCTTCCATAAGCCCTGCAATATGCAACTTTATGTTCAAAGTTAGTACGATAAAAACAATTACCATAAAATAAATTTGCATACCTGGGAGTGAATGATCTTCTTTGTGGTGTAATACTTCTGAATTCCTACCTTAGTTGATCATGATGTTCTCTTTTGTGGATTCCTTCATTATGGTTAAAGCTTCTTTGCTGCTTGAATGTGGTAGGTCTCGTTGAAGATGTATCTCTATTATACTCATTCTTCTTTGATTCATGTTGACCATGATTCCTTCCTTTGAGTACTTTTGCATAACTCTTACTCTTTTCTTCATTCTTATTTTCTAGAAACCTGGAGGGATTCTCTTCAAAATTCTCTACAGATGATGTGGATGTTTCTCTCTCTTCAATATTCATGCTAAGCTTGATGACTTTGACTCTTAGTGTGACAACTTCTTCTTAAAGCTTCTCAACCTCTTCTTCTTTCTTTAGTATCTGAGACTTCATGACTTCTTCCATTCTCTTTGCTTCTTCAAGTTGGATCTTCAAGGTGATGATCTCTTCTTCAAGTTTTCTTCTTGTTGACTAAATTCTGCTTCAAGCTAATTTAAATCCTCATTTATTTCCTTGAGATGATCTATCAATATCTTCTTTCTCTTTTTTGTTTCTTCCATATGTGCTACTATTTTGCCTTCCAAACACTCCTTCTGATCCTCAAGAGTTTCTTCAATCCTTCTGACTTCTTATAGATAAATTTTTAGCATCATTATTGTCTTCTTGACTTATTTGGAGTTGGTGTTATGAGATTCTTCTTTTTCGTTTAGTTCTACCTGGAGTGACTTTTTTTTTTTTTTATTTCGTAGAAATTCTATTGCATTGAGAAATTCTTATCTATAATCGACTTCTACCTCTTCACACTCTTCTTCTTTTGAATCTGTCTGACATGATGAATAAATTTCTTCTTGTTATGTACCTACATATTCTTTGGCATTCTCTAACTCTGTGATGGAAGATAAATAGAGATTATGTAGCTTATCCCATAGTTCTTTTGTTGATAAACATTTTCCCACTTTGTTTTTTACTAAATCAGGTAATCCTTCCATGATGAAATCCATTTCTATTTTTTTTTTCTTCTTCAATTCCTTCTTGGTTGCAGTCTTTGGTTTATTTGGACCATTATATCCTATAAAAACTAAATATAAAATATCATATACTTGTTCCTGCAAAAACAAATCCATTCTTCTGCTCCATGAATCGTAGTTCAGACCATTCTAACCATTAAACATTGGTACTCCATTCCTATTGTACTCCATGATCTACCTTCTAGTGGTTAAACTATTTCTCGATGGAACCCACTCTGATACCAATTGTTCGAATAATGAGAGGGGGGGTGAATCAATATGACAAATTTATACCACTTTTAACCACAATATATATTCTTTCACTTTATCAACATTGTTCAACAATTTATCATCAAAGTATCATCTATTATTTCATTCAATATATAATGAGCATATAATAATAAACAACAACACATCAACATCATCACATTAGATACACAATACACCAATATTTACATGGAAACCCAAATGGGAGAAAACCACAGAATGATTTCTTATATATATCAAGAGTTCATTCATAGGAAGCACCAACTTCCTAATTCTCTAGTTGCAACTGGAAGGAGGCTAAAAACCCCTATTTACAAGATCCAACCTGATGGAAAATACAACTCCTTGAATTCTATAGCTCCAACCAGAAGGAGGCTAAAAACCCCTATTTACAAGATCCAACCTGATGGAAAATACAACTCCTTGAATTCTATAGCTCCAACCAGAAGGAGAATACAACCCCCTAATTCTCAGGCTCCAATCTGAAGGAAGATCCAACTCCCTGATTCTATGGCACCAACCAAAAGGAGGCTACAACCCCCTTTTCTTTCCTTGTCCTACCACCCTAAATTATAAGTGTATACCTACTGTCACTACCACAATCACTTCCACTGTCACTATCACTATCACTGTCACTGTCACTACCAATGTCACTATCACTTCCATTGTCATTGTCACTATCACTGTCACTGTCACATCAACTTGTATTTTCTCATCAACCAACTAGAACCTATACCATACCATGCATCAAACCTGTACCATGCATCAACCTGTACCATGCATTAACCATGCATCATCTTGTACCACAACCTGAATGTATATGAAAATATGTACCATACTATGTGTCAATTGTACACCAACATGCATAAATCATGAACCAAATATCCATCAATAAAGAATAGTGAACCATGAACTAGAGAATCAACCATGTGTAACCTGTACCATATACCATACCATCAACCATATGCATATTTGTACCATATCATCAAAGAAGCATCTCAAAGAAATAATACATGCCCTTCATGCATATGCGACCATACAACATGAATATATACCTCAACCATATACAATCAACTCAAAGATAAGAACTATAAGAACCATGCCATGTGTTGAACCAAATATAAGAGTTCTCCTCACTCAACCATGCAACCAAGATATACCATATCCAAATAACAAACCAACCATACCAAGTATGCCTCAAGAATACACCATATCATGACAATAAGTAACCATCAAAACAAGTATACAACCAAACTGATACCTTTGTAGCTGACCTAAAACAATAATATGTTGACATGTAACCTTCCTTTTAGACTCTAGGGACCTGGTACCAACATCTACTCAAATTTTCATAAGATTTTCACATGTACGAGAATTTTTCCTCTACAGCCTGCGTATATACACCCTTTTCTTCACTACATCCCACATACATACGCTCCCTTACTGACCTGCAACTGATGTCTACCTCAGAAAATAGGGTTTTTATGTAACTCCTAAACTTCTGCCTTCAAACTCCCTTTGCTACCTCAGAAAATGATGCTATAACCTTAGCAAAAATATCACTATATCACAAGAAAGATAAGCAATGAATAAGTGTGTGAGTGTATTTGTGAATGAATCCTTGAGGTGCTTATATACTTGTTCTAGATAACTCCTCTCCTTAATTTAGGGATTCTGGGGTTTTCTTGTTACAACAACTTTACCCCTTTGACCAAGACTTATAACAAACTATGTGCTTCTTGTCCACTCTTAAGGATTCCAACTTTACAAGGTCATATCTCCCTTACCATGAGGAACTACGTGGTGTTCCACATATAATTGGAAATAACACAATGATTACTATCCATCTATGAGTGTATTACCTTCATTTACACTGTCCTTCATGTCCAAAAACCTCATTTAGTTTTTGGTACCATAACCACACCTTCGGGGCTTCATGTAGAATTCATCAAATGTATCCATCACATATGTTGACATCAACTAAATCACAATACATCTCAATCATACAAATGATAACCAACCGTCCAACAATCTCGTCCACATCTCTAGGGCTTCCTAACTTCTCCAAGGGTTGACACCAATCTCTAAGGTTTGACATCAATCTCCAATATCACTCTCCAAGGGTTGACATCAATGACAACCAGCTGTCCAAATCAATTGTCCAATTTTTTTATCTAGGATGCCCTTAGGGACCCAAGCTAGGTAAGCCCAATAGATTGGGATAGCTTCTAGGACAGATTTGAATAGAACTAGGCATCCAACATGAGAAAGCTACCTATTTTTCCAAGAGAGCAATATTTTTTCTATCTTAAAGTAGAACCATTTCTAAAATCTCTTTAGTTTTTAGGTTTTAAAGAGAAGCCTAAGTATTTCATCCTTTCTAATTTCATTGAGGTAAACTTTCCCATGACTTTGGATATATGTTGACATTAAAAATATGATAGGCTCTGAGTGAGAAGGGTGGATTTTTCCATGTTAAATTCCATGTTCGTGGCAAGGAAGAAGGTGAAGATAATCTCTTTTAGTGTGGAGATGTGGCATATGTTCCCTTCAAAAAACATCATAATGTCATCAACAAAAATAAGGTGTGTTACGGAGAAGGAGATGCTAATTTTTATACCTTTGAACCTTGTTGTTGAGACTTCATTGTTAATAATCCTGCTGAGACATTCTAGCAACAACATGAAGAGGAGTGGGGAGAGGGGGAATCCTTGAAGAAGCCCCCACTTTTCTTGGAATAATGAGGTGGTTGATCCATTGATTAGGAGTGAAAAGGATGTTGTGGAGATGCAATTCATTATCCAGGTGAAAAGAGAGTGTATGAATCCCAAGTGTATCAAGAGGTGCCTAATATATATCAAGCTTACTTTTATCAAAATATTTGGAGAGATCAACCTTGTAGGTGATGGCTCTTTTATTTTGTGTGTATGGAGTGTAGACCCACCTGTGCAATCCCTATTTCTTGACGGATTTGTCTTCCCATCAGGAAGCCAAATCGTTCTTCAGAGAAATTTTCACTTAGAATGTCTTTGATTCTAAGTGATATGATTTTTGCAATGATTTTGTAGATGCTATTACACAATGATATGGGCCCGAATTGATCAAAACTTGTTGGTTCATCTACCTTCATAATAAGGGATATGAAGGTGGAATTGAAAGGGGCATGTATCTTCCCAATTCTTCTTGAGTGTTTGACCATTTTTATAAGGTCATATCCCACAATCTCAAAACACACTTTGTAGAAATATATTGGAAAAACATCTGGGCTCGAGCTTTTGTCCTTCTGAAAACTATGGATGGTTTTCTTCAATTCTTCAAATGTGATTTCTTCCATAATATTTTGACTTTCCTGAGGAGAGATGTACCTTTGGAAGAGACTTACCACCTTTTTAATGGTGTCGATGTTCACCCTAGGATCTGCTTTGAAGAGGAATTTGAACTGAGATGTGCTTTCCTTCGCTATATCTTCAAAGGATCTTGCCTTTGTTCCACCACTTATGAGAAGTGACCAAATGGTATTGTGTTGTTTCCTACTATTTTCAAAGTGGTGATTTTTTTTGTGTTTTCATTACCCACTTGTAACCATAGGGCTCCACTTCTCATCCTCCATTCTTATTCTTTTTTCTAAAGGATTTGTCTTCTTTCGGTATCAAGTAACTTGTATTCATTCTTTGAATCCTTTGAGATGGGTCTCTGAATTTATTTAAAGCGCCATTCCATCATTTTCTCCTCTATCTCTGATAGAGCTCTGCTTTCTTCCTACTTTCGTTTTTTGTTCCAAGAGATGGAGGTTGCCTTAGCTATCTTAAGGTTTTCCATGTATTGGATGGATGGAGATTTTGGGAGGTGAGGATTATAAGGAACCTAACATTCCTTGATAGCTTCCTTATAGGAATTGGAATCCAACCAAAGAGGGTTGAATTTGAAAGGGTTGGGGAGTTTCTTGCTAGGACCATCAATTTCAAGTAGGATAGGGTTACGGTCAGATAAACCTCTTGATGCCACCCATTGTATGAATATATTGGGCCCCTGTAGGAGAGTATTAAAGAGAAGGAATTTTTCTAGTCTCTTTGTGACACTATCACTACATGTTCTCAAATTTCTCCAAGTGGGGCAACATTTGACAAATTGTATGTTTTATAGCTCAACTTCATCCAATTTCAAAATGAAAAAAATAGAGACGGGGTATCTTTGAGTCGAGCCCCCCCAAATTTTGTAGTCTTCTAGTGTGAAATTTAGTTCCTTATCTATAATAAAGTGTTGATGCAAATCCTTGTTGAAGAAGGATTTCCAGAATTCCTTTTTGGCATAGTAGGGCCCATAAACATTTGTGCAAAGATATTCAAAATTGATCTCATTGGAGAAGAAATGTGTGTAGAGGATAGAGGGAGAGGTCCATGAGATTATGAGTTTGAGGGAATATTTCCTACACCCTTTGATGATTCCTCCAGATCTTCCTTGGGCATTGAGGGCGAGAAATTCCAATCCAGGAAACGAGATAGAGAGGGATTTCTCAGCTTTTATTCTTGCAATCATGGTTTCTTGGAGGAGAATAATATAAGGAGAGTGAAGATCGACGAGTCTCTTCAAGGATAATATTTTGGTGAGGTTAGGCATCCCATGATAGTTGTGGGAGAGCACAATCACCATAAATGCTTTCCAATGGCGTTTTCTCTAAGATCCCCAAGGAGAGTTTTTGCTTCCCAGATATGATCTCAGAACTGGCTTGATTTTGTTCCTGATAGAAGAAGGATTTGCTTCCTCTCAAAATAATTTTTTTATCAAGGGGGAAAGAAGGTTCAATACCACTTTCCATGCCAGACTGAGAAGAGGAGAGGGTGAAGGAAAGTGAGCGAAGGTTGTATTTTTGTGGGGGAGAGGGGTATATAGGGTGGAGAGGGAGGGGGGGTCGGAGGGGGAGGGACTAGAAATGTCAACATGGACAAAGGGTCCTGAGGAGCCTCATAGAAGATAGGGATGAGGGGGGAGGAACATTCTCTTGAGAGTCCAGAGAGATTGAGTAGGAAAGGGACCTCTGACGGGCCACCATTGACAGGGGTAGAATCAAAACCACTTGAAGAACCAAAAATGGATGTATGGTTTGAAGAGGAGGGGGGTAAAATTATTCCTTGGAGAATCATTGATTTACTCTTTGGAGGAGGAGGAGTCACCTCAAATGCTAGAGATATGGGTTCCTAAGGAGCCATCACGATGTTGGATTCTTGAGGTGTGGCCTGAAGTTGTTCCAAAAACCAATTGTTATTTTGTATGAATCTCTCACTTAAAATTTTCTTCGACCAATGTGATATATGAAAACCCTTTGAAAAATCCTTGACAATGTGCCCATAGAGGTGGCTTTGACCAAATTTGGAGGGAATACCCTCATAGTCCAGGAATTGTAAGAAAGAAAAATCTTTCTAGGTAATAGTGATTTCACCAGAAAGACCATCTTAAAGATTTATGCCTACCAGGATTTGCACCATGCCCATGTATCCTGAGGTGGTATAGGAGCGATTTTCATCATAGTAGAGTCCAAAATATTTTCCCATTTCTTTGAAGACTTCTTTTGAATAGAAGATCAGAGGGATTCCTGGCAGCCTCACCCAAACTGGGGAAAATTCGACTTTATCAAAGGAGACATCAAAGTCTACTAACCATTTTTTTTGGAAAAGGGATTGGGAACTATAGGAACAGGAGCCAACAAGAACCTTTTGGACATACAATGTTAATTGAAATGTCTAAGCCATCCAACATTTTGTCCAGAACCAAACATTTTGGAGGGTATCCCAGAAGTGGAAGGAAGTTCTGCACGGTCGAGTGCCGCAATGAGGATGCATAGAGTATTTTATTGATGGACCTACCAATAAGGGTTCATTATGAATTGTTGATATATCATTCAACTTAATGTTTTAATTGAGAACCAAATTCCCCCCCCTACCTTCCACTTTAGATAGTGCTTTGTTTTCATGTGGCCAACCATGTCAGAAACACCAGGGCTGGAGACCGAAACGGTCGCAGATCTTGGGAGGTTCCCATGTAGAAAATTATTTGTGAGTAAATTCCTGATGAATCTATCTGGAAGTGGAGGATATTGGTGCAATAAAATATATAGTTGTTTTTGTGGATACCAAGAGTGGGAGACAACTACGTCATGGTGTAAAAACCAGATTTTGTCAGGGATTTCATAACATGAGGAGGGAGAAACACATAATGGTTAGAAACACATCAGTGTAGTGTGTAAGTAATAACAAAACATATGAAAGTTAAATTTACAAAATGCAAATGCAAACATCCACATTTAAATTTTGCATAGGTTTTGTTTTGCAGAGGTAATAATGGAGGTCGTTCTTCGATGCTTCTCTCAATCAAACACATTGGTGTGCTTTGTTTATCCATATGCATCGATGCATCTGTATATGATGAAACACATCATCAAGTTATAAAATTCATTCAAAATTATTTTTGAAGTTAGATTGTTCTATGCTTCCCAAGATGACGGTTTTGGTTCAAATGCGGGAAAAAATGAATTTTAATATCAAATGGCCAATTCTTCAGATTCCAACTCATTTTTTATCTTTGGAAGTCCTTCAAGTTCTCTCACGCCAATTGAAAAGCGTCTAGATTTGATTGATAATTCATTTATTTCATTGAATTTATGTTATAAATGCAGGTGCATTTGAATAATTATTCATTGAATTTCGCAGGATCAAGATTCAGGATCAAGTTCAAATGCTCAAGATATTCTCGTAGTCCCAAAATTTCACAAGATTTTACAAAGAGAAAGATACCACAAGCAGATGTTTGATGAGAATGGATAGTTTATTTACCATACCAATCCTAACATGCCATATTTTAGCAACCAACCTGGGTCAATGGTATTACACTGTGAATCATATCTCTTTTATGTAGACAACCCCATAGGGAATAAGAAAAAGATGATTGAGTAATTGTATTTTTGGATTTTCAATGGAACTAATGTAAATGTATTTCTTAATTCAACATTTGTTTTACAAAGTCATTGGTTTCATGTTTATTATTAAGAAAAAAATGTCCATGCTTCTAATAAGTGTTTGGTATAATGTTTGAACATATTAAATGCATTGTGTTACTAATATTATCGAGGTAATGTTCAATATTTTTACAATCAGGATTCTGATGATGAGCGACCTGTCCACTATCTACCATTGCACTCAAATACAATGTCAAGTTGTGAGCTTTATTCTAAAAAAAAACAACTTGTAGAGGAAGCATATTGAGAATGGTTGAAACAACCACCTATTCAATTCTCACTATGTCATGAGTCACCAATTCAAAATCTCGATAGTAACACTAGTTCTTCACATGTTGGGGATGAAGAAAATGATAAAGAGGTTTGTATGGATGATTTTTTCCAATATATCCAAGCCATGGAGGGGATGTTGTTAGATGTATTCTAACAAAATGAACTAGGGTATGACATTGATGTTGTAGATACCTTCTTCGAAATATTGAAATATGCTTCCACCACCTCTCTATTTGGTCGAGTACAGGGGTCTACAAGGTCTACCCAACTAGGGACAATAATGTTACTATACAACTTGAAATCAATGTATGGTATGTCAAACGCATGTTTCTAGACACTTTTGAGGTAACTAACCATAAGTCCCCTAATTTTTTAAGGAATCTTGTCACACAATGAAGGAAGAAAAGCAATCATTTTATTCATGCTTAATGACAATGTACATTTCTATTTCCCACTAATTGCAGGTTACTCAAATATAAGGTACTTCCAAGTGATAATTTAGTTCCCAATAGTTGCGCAGAGGCAAAGCGAATGCTGAAAATGTTGGGTGTTCAGTACATATCATACCACACATGTATGAATGATTGTATTCTATACAAAAATGAATATGCAAACAAAGAGATATGTCTCGAATGTGGGCATAACAAGTACCATAAAAAAAGGTAAGGAACATGGTCCTCCTCATAAGATATTGAGGAACATGCCTATAATTCCAAGGATTCAAAGGCACTTTCATTGCAAACAATTAGAAAGGTTGTAGGGGTGACATGCCTCACATATAAGTGAGCTAGAAGTTATGTGAATATCAGTAGATTCAATAGCTATGAAGCATATAGAGGATACATGGCCCAATAAATTCAAGGATGAAGTACATAAACTATGATTGAGCATAGCTATGGATGGAGTTAACCTGTATTCCCTCCAAAACACTGACTATTCTATTTGTCTAGTGGTAGTGATCAATAACAATATACCTCCATGGTTGTTCATGAATAATGCACATCTTATGTTGGCTCTTATAGTACCGGGTAGAAGACAAGTGAAGAGAATGGATGTCTACCTCCAACCATTGATCGATGAATTTAAGAAATTATGGGAAAGGATACATGTATATGATGTATCAAGACTCATCCCAATGGAGAGGTATTTACATTGTATGGAATATGTGCATACAACACACATGATTATCTAGGACTAGCAGTTTGATTTGGTAAGTGATGGGTGTTATATATGTACTAAAAACACAATAAAAACCCTTACTTAAATTGTCAACCCGGGGTAAGTAAACTTAGAGATGTAGAAAAATATATGCCAAAGGTAGAAGGTTGGTAGGAGTATAGTCTAACTAAGGAAGGTAGCTATCTAAGGCTAATCTACTCAAGCAAATCTATCTAATGAGAAAACCCTACTAAGCAAAGTGAAACTAGGTAACCTAAGTACTTTTGGGCCAAGGATTGATGGATAGTTCCTAAGAAAGCAAGTAAAACCTTATGTAAAGAAAACTAGTTCAACAATAAGCAAAAACAAACTACTAAGCATAATAAGCAAATGACAAAAAACAACTTCTTTAACTTTCCAACCTACATTCAATGAGCAACTACCCTATGAAAGAAAATAAATAAACAAGTAAGAAAAAACACCTATCTAACCTATTAAAGAAAATAGACAAGTAAGCAAAGACACCTAACTAACCTACTAAAGCAAAAGACAAGTAAGAAAAGTCACCTTACTAACCTACTAAAGAAAAATACAAGTAAGCAAAGGCAACTAACTACTGCAAGTAAAACTTCTCATTGAACAACTATCTAGCCTAAGAGACAAGTGAACTAAATGCCTAATGCAAAACTATTTCTAATGCGTGAAAGGAAATCTAAATGCTCAATGCAATGCATGAAAGGAAATATATTCTATTGAAAGCAAGAAAGATTAACAACTAATTCTTAATCTATGATAAGCAACCTACTATCTAATCTATCAAAGCAAAGTCTATCTATTCTACAACAACAATAAAATTATTTTCTAAGCTATGAAAGCAAGAAACTATCTTTAACCTATGACAATTCAAATATAATGTTGGTGGTTGTGTGAAGACAAAAACAATATTAAATACACCGCATGTTCATTTATTAACCATCAACAACATAACAAGATCATCATTACAATTCTATTCTACATAAGCAAAATTCATACTTAAACTCATTCATTAACTAAGAACTACAATTGCAATCTAATTCTAGGCAAGAAATTACACACAATAAACTAAACTAGCTCTATCTTAACAATTCAAAATGTAATAAGGAAAATGCTTAAAATAGAGATTAAAACATGACAAAGTAAACTAATGAATAAATTAATCAACAACTAATTAAGAAAAATCTAATTAACAATTGAATAGGCAATAAAAACTGAAACTAACCCTATCCATCCACCGAAGCCTTGGTTAAAGAAAACATAAACTAAAACTCTGTTCTACTCTGTTTTAATTCTTATTTTAAATCAAATTTCAAAAGCATGAATAAAATGTAATCTAATATCTACTTGCACACAGGGTTAGTAGATGAATTTGCAAATTCTTCTCTATCTATCAAATCAATGCATATTAACACACGCCTTTATACTAACTTGCAAAAGAACCAAATCATTAAGCTACATCAACAAATTATATGACAAAAGAAAGATAACAATACATGTACAGGAATGAAAAAGAGAGATGTCTAAGTTATGAAATGTACAAACAACACATGGAAGAGTTACCAGACTGCTGGTGCCCCCCCCAACAAGTCGTGGTCACTTCCTAAAAGAACACCATGAGCTCAACAAAAGGAATTCACCATTAAAACGCATAAACATAGTTTTATACAATTCTGACAATTGAAAAATGTAAAAACAAAGCCAAAATCGTTTTTGGCTCTAACACACAACTTCTTCTACTGCTTAACAATTATCTGACCACCACAGTGGTATTTATAATGTTTACAGACCAAGTGGTTGATCATAGGAGGTTCGAACCACTTCTAAAATTGGAAAATTTCATTAATGGTGCCCTAACTGCCGAAACAGAGCTAGCCAATAATCACTCACCATAACAACCCAAAATCGAGTTGTCAAGAGTTCAGTAGCTGTAGGGGATAAGCATGAACAAAACCCATGTCTTTGATTCACCCCCCATTGGTCGCCAATACCATAACTGCCAAATCGCCCTCCGTTTTTGTGTAGGAAGAGGTATTGGTTGGAGTGTCAGATTGAGTTCCAGAACGAGTGTTGGAACGAGTGTTGGATCAAGTGTCAGAACTAGAAATGTAGTGCGTTTTTCCCCTGTAACACCAGAAAAACGTGAATTTGCTCTTGGAAATCATAAAACATGATGAATTACACTTGATACAATCATTAAACATGAATTACATGTACCTTATGTCGATCATACCTTTTTATCATAAAGTTCTTCAAAAAGCTCCTTTAAAAGATGAAAATCGCATATGTACATGTGGAAAAAGTGTATAATAACCATCATAAAAGTGATCATATCTTGGGCCCAACATTACCCCCACACCTAAGATTTTGCAGGTCCCATTGCAAACAAAAAGAAATTGCCCTTTATGACTAAACTTGCGAAGGAGGTGGTGGATTAGCTTTAGAAGCTTCTCCCTCTTGCCCAAGGAATTTTGACTTAGGATTTTCGTGGTGTTTCAATTGCATCCAGAGACTATTATTGGTGGAATTTAATATCATCAACCTAACGCTGTAGAGAATTCATCTTGGCTTGTAGGACAACATTATCATGGCGTAAATGGAAACTCAGTGTTTCATGCTCTCTAAGTTTAAACTGGAGGGCTTGGAGTTTTTGGAGGCTGCTGATGACATGTGAGGAAGCCTTGAGATGTATATTATAACCTTGATCCTTTAAACCATGCAAAACAACAATTTTACCTCTGCAAAATTAGTTCCAAAAGTGACTTCCCATAAGCCCAACAATTCTGGCCTGACGAACTTGTGAAAAATAGGTATCAAAGTGACACCTATAACTACAATACAATAAAACCTATGTAAAAAATGAAATATTTTTTTGTTTTTGAATATGTCCTTGACAAAAACCTCTTTTGGTTTTCAAAAATTCACTTTCAATTGTTAGGAAAACACGCCAAGAAAACATGACTAAAATAGGAAAAACATAGTGTTTTATTCCCTGAAAAACTAGGCCTCTAAGAGAATTGAATATATCCAAAACCATAACGTATATTTAGAAACTGAGAGAGGTTATTGTTTTTTAATATGTCCTTGATAAAAAAATCTCTTGGTTTCCAAAAATTCATTCCCTATTTTTAGGAAAACACAAAAAGAAAATATGACTATAACATGTAAAAAACATAGTGTTTTATTTTCTGAAAGCATAGGCCTCTAAGATGATATAATATATCCGAAACCATAAATTATATTAAAAAAATAAGAGATGTTATTGTATTTTGGTATGTTATGAACAAAAACCTCTTCCAGGTTTCAAAATCACTTTCCCATTTGCTCACAATCCCAACTTGAAGTTGGTTACTCAAAACTTGCAGAAGCACAACATGCTCTTAGTAAAAGTGCATCATGGTCTTTGATAGGGATTTTGGAGGCCTTCCCAGATGATTTTTTGGCTGAAAGTGGTATGGGTAGAAATTTTATTATGTCGTCTACACAATGGAACCATCAAGCACTGCAAATGACTTCTCCAAGCCTCTGAAAAGCTGACTTCGAGTCAAGCTATCCAAATGTGTAGAAACCCTCCTATAGTGACTGTATTTGGGGGATTTCTCTCAAACAATAACACCTGTGCATAAAATGAAGGAGGTTTTTGTTTCTTGGTCTATTATTGACAAAAATGTCTTTCACTTTTGTCAAATTCATCTTCATTAATTCAAAAACCAATTTTTAAGTAGAACTTTGACCAAGACAATCATTTGAAAATTTATGACAAGGAATGATGACATGACCATGATGAGAATTTATGACCTTGGATGAGTGGAGAGAGTAGTAATGACACCTAGACACACCAATGAAAATTTTACAACCAAGATATGTCAAATTGTATTTGAGAATTTTATTTTGAAAATATAACAATTTGACCTAATAATCCTATCAATCATATGAAAGAGTAAATTTGATCACTGGTGATTGACATAACTGACAGATACTAACAAAAGGCTTGGTTTGTACTGGTAGGCATGGTGAACATGAGAATTGTTATTGTCTGCCATCAATATGTAACAATTCAAACAACCGATCCTCTTTTCATAAGCTTGGAATATAGATGACAGTAAGTATTTAGCAGTTGTAAGCACTATGTATTTGTCACAAATAGTAGTTAAGTATAAGCAATCTTCTATAGAATAAACATAAAAATGCACAGGAGATTATAAAACACACAATGATATCAACAATATATAATTTAGCATACCAATACGAACAACTGCCGATACAATATTCCAAGACTTTGTAAAAAGACAGTATGACAAAATTTTGACAGAAATACTACTTCCTCTCCCATGGGTTTGCTATACAAATGGGCAATGCTTAGCATTTTTAGCTCAGGAAAAATCCCCCCAGACCGAAGATATATCACGTCCTCGTTCCATGAATTAACAATAGGCTTCTTGGTCTTTTTGCCCGATGAGGCTGCAGGGGTATCAACAAGTTTCTCCGATAAAGGAATAACTTGAGCATGAGGGTTTGGGTGGAGTAATAGTCCCTAGATCAAGAGTCTTGTTGCTAGTCTTGATTGTAAGATGAGGGTTTGCAAATTGGTAAATGAACTCATCCCACGTTTTCTCCTATTTTTCCAACTTGGCTAAGACAAGTAGTTTGATAAGGCCATGGTGAAATAGGTCGTTATGGGGATTGGTTACATCCTTCCTCACTTGGGAAGACATTTTATCTAGACTCTTCAAGAAGTAAAATGGAAAGTTACAATGGATTATTGAACTGAAAGTGAGATAATAATTGAAATTGACAGGATTTAAAGACGAAATATCTACCTTCACATGTAATCAATCTGGTGATGACCATGAGAGGGTTGATTAGCTCCTATTTTATCCACTCCTTGGAGTATCCCTTAGCTCCAAAGATGTTCTGAAATTCAGTTTTGAAAACCTTGTTTTAGCTTGCTCTTGGAAACTGGTGGTGGTTAAATCAACGGTATCCAACTCTTGGGATCTTTGTGGCTGAGGCAATTGATTCCTTAGAGGCCCCAAGCATAGTGAATAGGAGTTGAGGTAGGCTAAGAGTGTTCCGTTGTTGTTGATTTTGCAACCATGCTCACTCAATCCTCTTGCATAGAACATGTAATTTCAAACCTACAATGAACAACCTGTAACAAAAATGTAATGTCAAAGCTACAATGAATAGCCTGTAACAAAAATAAACCAACAGAGTAGTCTATTAGGGACATATACAACAATTTATATCACACATGAGTTTAACACTTCAAGATAAAATGATTGCTGATATAATAACTTGTATCATGAAAATAATACAAAATTTTTACAAAGATTTACTTCTTTAGGCCATGATCATTTGTCAACTCATGAACCCCTCCCCCACACCTAAGTATTGTGACACCTCACAATCAAAAGTATAGGAAACTAGTCAGTATCCCCCAATAGCCGAAGATTTATAGTATGTCGAGTGTAAAGATACAATTTCACAGATTGGTCTGACGAGACGGTTAGAAGATGGCCCCACCTATAGGATAAGAGTTCCTATATATAGATAAGAAGAGGTAGGCAAGAGAGTTTCAAGATAGTCTCAGAGTTAGTTCCCAATGGCAAGTTTATGGAGTTCATTAACCTTAGCTTAACCATACATACTTCATGTCATCTTTGTCTGCAAGTAATGACATAAATCAGGACAAGTTTAAATTTATTATTTATTTTTGGCAGATTACCATCCTCGCTAGGTAGAATGCCCTGTTGCCAGCAAGCCTGTTCAGTACTCCGACGGGTTTACCTAGTCATACCATAGGCCGGTACTCGCTGCTAACAGACCTGTTTATTATCCCAGTGGGTTAGCCTCTTAAACCCTCAGAGACTGGCCTTCCATCCTTTAAGAATTTAGTATAAGATTGCTTATGCAAGAAGATGGGGGAACAACTCTGAAAACAACTTTTTTTTTTTTTTCCAATTGGGATGGTATTTATGTTAGAGGATGAATTTCCGTTATATTACTTAGTGATTGTCCTGATGTAAGGGGTACTTAAGAGGACGTGGCCTATCTAAAGATATGATATAATCAAGTTATTTAGTGTGTAGTGGATGGTCCCATTGAGAAAGAACAAAAAGGTATCTCTAGGCTCAACTTACTTTCTTCCTTTGTAGTTATTGTGATGTTTCCATGACTAACCGCTAATTAGACCTCCTTATTACTCTTTGATAAAGACACTTGACTAACTTACTCAGGTTTCTTGGAAAAACTGTACGAGAGACCTCTAAGCTCGATGGTTATAGTGCCACTTCCTTATATGGTGGTGAAGGTTCAAGAGCAACTGCTATTTAAGATGCCTTGAGAAAAATAAGATGAAAGTCTTTGCAAAAATATGGCTAATTACAACAAGTCATTATTCATTTGATGCTTAGCAGACAACAAGGTTCAAGTATAGCAATGTTTTGAAGAAAAA
>SNQJ01S0169013.1:2288-14222 GCA_010110895.2 Picea sitchensis | reverse complement strand
CAATGCAATGCATGAAAGGAAATCTATTCTATTGAAAGCAAGAAATATTAACAACTAATTCTTAATCTATGATAAGCAAACTACTATCTAATCTATCAAAGCAAAGTCTATCTATCCTACAACAACAATACAACTATTTTCTAAGCTATGAAAACAAGAAACTATCTTTAACCTATGACGATTCAAATATAATACTGGTGGTTGTGTGAACACAAAAACAATATTAAATACACTGCATGTTCATTTATTAACCATCAACAACATAACATGATCATCATTATACTTCTATTCTACATAAGAAAAATTCATACTTAAACTCATTCATTAACTAAGAACTACAATTGCAATCTAATTCTAGGCAAGAAATTACATAACATAAACTAAACTAGCTCTATCTTAACAATTCAAAATGTAATAAGGAAAATGCTTAAAACATAAATTAAAGCATGACAAAGTAAACTAATGAATAAATTAATCAACAACTAATTAAGCAAAATTTAATTAGAAATTGAATAGGCAATAAAAACTGAAACTAACCCTATCCATCCACCGAAGCCTTGGTTAAAGAAAACATAAACTAAAACTCTATTCTACTCTGTTTTAATTCTTATTTTAAATCAAATTTCAAAAGCATGAATAAAATGCAATCTAATATCTACTTGCACATGGGGTTAGTAGATGAATTTGCAAATTCGTCTCTATCTATCAAATCAATGCACATTAACACACACCTTTATACTAACCTTCAAAAGAACCAAATCATTAAGCTACAACAACAAATTATATAACAAAATAAAGATATCAATACATGTACATGAAATGAAAAAGAGAGATGTCTAAGCTATGAAATGTACAAACAACACATGGAAGAGTTACCAGACTACTGGTGCCCCCCCCAACAATTCGTGGTCACTCCCTAAAAGAACACCACGAGCTCAACAAAAGGAATTCACCATTAAAATGCAAAAACACAGTTTTATACAATTTTGGCAGTTGAAAAATGCAAAAACAGAGCCAAAATCGTTTTTGGCTCTAACACACAACTTCTTCTACTGCTTAACAATTATCTGACCACCACGGTGGTATTTATAATGTTTACAGACCAAGTGGTCGACCACAGGAGGTTCAAACCACTTCTAAAATTGGAACCTTAGGTGTGAAGGAACCTTCTTTATATGGGTCGACTCTACGATGTTGCTTCATTGTAGAAGGGATTTTTTTGGGGTTGAAGTTACATGACCATCTGAACTTTATAAGAGCATGCATGTTGAATACATGATTATTCTTCTATATCGATGTCAATACAAATATGTTATGCACTCACAATTTTATGGAAATTAATGATGTGTGTGTATATCTTGTAGTGCCATTATCCTTTGGTCATGTGTGGTTGTGTGAACCATGACTTCCCCCATGACCTATGATGTGCCATATTGAAATTATCTACATTTGTACATTATATCACATCAAGGGAGATTCATATGGCTAGCATTACATGGTGGCATCAAGAGATAGCTGAGATTGTTTTTATGTTTGAGAAGGAAATGGCCACGAGTTTTATGGACTTGCAAGTCCACATTCTAATTCACCTACCTGATGAGGTTGAATTAGCTAAGGTGCTCCCATGTCTTTGGATGTTCTTCTTAGAGAGGTACATGAAAAAATTGAAGGGGTTTGCTAAACAAAGGGAAAAACCAAAGGGATCTATGGTAGAGGGGTACATAGTATACGAGTCGTCCTGTTATACCAGTGAGTACATCAAGAAAATTGGAAATGAAATAGGGGAAGTCGTTTGGGATGACCATCAAGATGAGGAAAAAAGGGAAGGAAAGATACTCCAAACGAATGGAAAAAGGTGCTTGATAAAGAGCAAGTCAACTATATTTTGTCAATTTAGTGCAAAGAAATTGTTTACATTGAAGTTGATAATACATATTTCATCCCATGTTGTTCATTTTGAATTCTTGTATACAACAACGAATTTAGAAATTGATGCCATCAATAAATTCATTCTTTACAACATGGAGGAAACACAACCATGGGTCACGTTGTATGAAGAGAAAATAAGGAAATGTGGTAGTGAAAGGAAAGCATTCAGATCGTTGAATGGTAGAAGCATGCCTTATCCTGATCATTTAAAAGAAAATATGCCAAAAATATGTCCCAATAGTTGGGTGGCTGAACATATACAAGAGAAATATGCGATGCTCAGTTGTAACCCATGTGGAGAAGATCTAGATGCACTAAATATAGGGATCGAGTGTAGAAAATATATAGTAACCTCTCCGAGTACCATGTTTTATTTATAATATTTCACATTTGAATTGTAACACATATTATGTTTTTGGGAGATTCGGGAGGAGGGCGTGAGGTTTTTCGCAGATGGAGGATCACACATAAGTCCAGGAGCATGGGAAACAAGCCCATCTCTCCTTTCCTGGTCTTCTTCGATATTTTTCCCGAATCATCCATTTTTTTACCTAGAAGTCTCATTTTTCTAAATCTCGAGGCAAAGACCACAACTGACAGGCTTGTCATATATTTAATTTTCACAGATGGAACCCACAAAGGACACTAAGGTGTATTACGAACCTATCCCTACACATGTGCGAGATTTATATTTACATGAATACTTTCTAAATCGATGAAGTAGATCTAACTCACCAATACAATCGATCTCTGAGACTATACTGGATTATTCGAATGATCAACCCACACGAGGGAGGGAGGTCTGCATACATGAGGAATTTAATGATTGCACACATGAGGTGGCTAGCCACCACAAGGCTGGGCCCTCTCCCACAAAATCCCAACATAGACCCACTTCACTTTATCCAAGTTCAAAGAAAACTATACCATCCTCTTCTCCACGGTGGGCATCAAGGGTAAAGGAAAATATTGGGAAGTTTACAACAGAGGAACAAAAAGATAGAGTCAGGGACACTATGATACAAGAGCCTAGACACAAGAATCCCCTGAAGTGCATTCTTTAAAAAAAGGGATCGATTAAGATGGTGGTTGGGGAAGATATACTAGTTTTAGAAGACACAAACTATGTGGTCAGATCTTTGGTAGGGATATTTACAAGGAAAAATGTTGGTGAAAAGGCCCTGCATAGATGGATGGAACAATAATGGAAACCATTTCTTGGATATATCCCATATGCACATGTTCTATCCAAAGGGTGGTATGATTGTATCCTAGAGTCAGGTGACCATTGTAAATAAATCCTGAAGGAAAATTGATCATGGGGACCATCAGAACACTCTCTTAAGCCATGGACTGTGAAATTTGATTCGGTGAAGGATCCTATATCCTTGATGAGTGTTTGGGCCATTCTACCGAGCCTACCTTTGGCCTTTTGGTCCAAAGAATCCCTAGTGACCATTGCCAATAAATTGGGTACTTTTGTGGGCCTAGAACCAAGCTAGGTATCCAAAAAGGATTGAATATGGGCTTGGATACAAGTAGAGGTAGATGTTTGGGGCGACCTGGTTGGAAATTTGGAAATTTCTTTTGTAGAGAAAACATGGAAACAAAGGGTTAATTACTAATGTCTCCCGTTTTGATGCCACAATTGTCATGAGATTGGGCACATTTACGCACAATGTACCTATTTGGCTTCGATGTCACAAGGTCCTTTAAAGTTCTGGAGGACAAAGTCCACCATTGTTCCATTGGATACTATCGAAGTAGTGATAGTTGAGGGGACGAAATAAATAGTTTATCTTTATCTAGATGAACGGGATCCACTAGCAGGGCCATTAGCGAATTGGCTTAGTGGTATTCACAAGGTATGGGAAATTTGGAATCTAAACTGAACAGTTTAAAAGAACCCTCTATACTTTTTTCTTGTGAGATGGATGTTCCTATCTCCCCCCACAAATTTCTTCCCCACTTCCCCCTTTGACATAATATGTTTCCTTCACTCTTGTCGTTTCTCCTCTAATAAAACCTACTTCCCCCCTAGGCCCTACTACGCACATGATATGACCCCCCTTGAGGTCTCCCCTCCCCCCTGGACCCACCAGTTTCACATACTCCTCCCCTTTTCCCTTAGGTCTCCCCTCGCCCCACCCCTCCGACAACACACTTTCCCCCTTTTGGGCCCACTCGACTGGTCACCCACTCGAGGACCTTCTCTCCCACCTAGCTGACCTATCCTTCCTCCCTTTCCATTCCCAAAGGTGTGCACTTAGGTAAAAAACCCACCCTAAGGAAGTCATCCCCTCCAAAGGAGGATTGGCTTTGGACCCTCCCTAGACACACAATTTGGTTGAAAATAACTTATACATAAGGCAAAAGAAAAGGCAGTTGCAAAAATTTAAAAAGGAAAACAATCTACCATCATCAGGGCCCTTAGAGTGGGAATTTCCCTACCCCCCTATACATGATGATGATATTATCCATCAATTGCAGAGGGACTGCGGGTGCTCAAAAAATATTATCCCTCAAAATATTGATCCTGAGCTAGAAGCCTGACATCATTTTACTATAGGAAACAATGTGTACTGCAAAAAAATCTAGGGTGGTCCTAGAACCATGGATGACGAGTTGGTCATTTGATTCTTTAGATGTAGAAGGAATTCTAGGGGGACTACTCACTTGATGGAGTCCAGAGTACGAAGCCTTGTCTTCTTCCTCTAACATGTCAACTATAATGGTCTCTCTAAGGCATAAAGACTCTGATTTTTACTTTCCTGCCATCGATTTTTATGTCCCCTACTCTGACAGGGTCTCTTTCTAGGAAACTGTGGTTTTGACAAATATTTTTAAGGACCCCCTCACAATAGTAGGTGGTGATTTGAATTTCACCCTCTCTCTCCAAGAGATATGGGGGAACAACCCAATAGAGGATCGTCAAAGAGATTTTTTTTCGCTCCCTTCTGGAAAACCTTGACCTAGTTGACTTAGAACCGACCAAACCGACTCCTACGTGGTGCAATTTCAGAACAAGGGAAGAATACATTGCAAAAAATATTATACATATTTCTAATCTTAGAATCCTTTTTGGAATTAGGTTTCCAGTTTAATACAATGGTGGAGGAAGGGGGGTTATCAGACCATCACCCTATTTCACTTCACTGGAGGATGGGGTTGGAAGCCCCCACCAACCATGTTAAAAATAAGTCAGGTGTGGCTTGGGGAGGAATAATATATAAACCTGGTCACATACAATTGGGAGATACTCTCTCCAAATAGACTGGGGCCTATGATGGTCCAATTCACAAAAAATCTGAAGAAAATCAAAAGTGCCAAAAAACAATGGCTTCCTTTATGGAAGGCCAAAACACAGAGGGAAATCATTGTAGTGGAGAATAGTCTTTCTTCTTTACTCAATCATATCGATGAGGGTCCTATTAACCACACACAACTCGACAAGTTAACAATTTTGGAGGAAAAAAAGAATGAGTGGTTAAAGAAGGATGAAGAGGTGTGGAGATGAAAGAGTAGAGCACTTTGGCTAAAGGCGAGAGATAATAATACATTTTTTTCCATAATTTCACAAACCATCGAAATAACGCAAACACAATTTGGGAAATAAAATATGATGAAGGGTCCAAGGAATCCACTTTTAGTGAGAAAGCCAAAGTGGGAGAACACCATTTTGAAAAGATATTTGAAGCTCTCGAAGTTTTCTAGATACAATAGATCCTGGAACCGGTAAATAAATTTCCCAGAGCATTTACATAAGATATGAACAAGTTCGTAGATGAAGGAGTTTCAAAAGAAGAACTAAAATATTCCCTATTCTCAATGCAGAGTGGAAAAATCATGGGACTGGATGGGGTCCCTATATAATTTTATAAATATTTCTACGATCTGGTAAAGGGATACCTACTTTTGATGGTTAGAGAATCCTAGAGATCAAGAAAATTACATGGGGCACTTAACTCCAAATTTATTTGCCTCATTCCAAAGAAACTTAAGACATAAAATTTTGCCGACTTCAGACCTATTTCCTATGCAAATGTCTCCTACAAATTGATCTTGAAGATCATCGCTAGATGCCTTCGACCTATGTTGATTGAGATTATTAGTGAAGAACAATTTGGATTTCTGAAAAATAGAGAAATCCATGATGTGGTGGCTATTGCGCAAGAAACTCTTATCTCTGTAAAAAAGAAAAACCTCAAGGCGACCATCCTCAAACTAGACTTGGCTAAGGCCTACGACAGAGTCGATTGGACATTCCTGAGGCTGATACTCCTCCATACAGGGATGAATCTGAGGTCAATGAACAGTATAATGGGATGTTTAATTAGTGCCAATTTCCCAGTCCTAATCAATTGGTCCCCCTTGCATTTTTTCAAGGTCTATTCGGGGCCTTTTCCATGGCTACCCTCTTTCCCCTTTCCTTTTTCTAACTGTGGCAGAAGCCCTAAGAAAACTAATAACATAAGCCAGGGAGAGAATATACCTAAAAGGCGTAAAGGTCTTTGAATATGAGACGATCTCTCAATTGTTGTTTGTTGATGACATATTCTGTTATGTTTTCGACACACATGAAAATATACATTCTCTCAAACAAATACTAGAGATTTATAGTAGAGCGATGAGAATGATGATTAATATGGAAAAGTCATGCATCATCCTGAATAATTTCTCCGATGCAGAACAAACCTCCCTCCACAACGTGATACCATCTCAGAAAATGACCTTATCAAAAGGGATCAAATACTTGGGTTTCTACCCAAATCCATATTGTTATAAAAAATAAGATGGGGATGGCTTATTAGGAAGGTAGAAGCCAAGATTTGTATTTGGGTTAATCGACACTTGTCGAGAGGTGGAAATTTGAACTTTCTAAAAGTTGTCCTGGAGAGCATCCCATTGTATTGGAACTCTATTATGGTGATCCCCAAAGAAGATCTACAAAATATCAGGAGAATGAATTTCCAATACCTGTGGGAAAGACATAAATTTCTAGGGGGAACACACCTTGTGTGTTGGTCATCTATAGATATTCCGAAAGAACTTGTGGGATGGGGGTTAAAGGAAATTTTTACTTTCGCATAGGACCTAGCAAGAAGGAACCTATGGAGGTTATCACAAAGTAACACCCTATGGGTACGTGTTATGAACTCTAAATATTTTCCCAACATGATAATCAAAGAATGGTTTCGATCCTCTATAAAATCCTCAAAAGGCACATTAGTGTGGAAGGAATGTTTTGATTCTTTCCAGTTGGTGGGTGCTTGGATATTTTGGAAGGTGGGAAAAGGTCGTAGCATCTTTCTAGGGGAGGTCCCCTATATAAGGGCAAGTAATAATTTCATACTATCGAAATCCCTTTTCCATGCCCTCTAAGATATCGGACTAGTGACCCTATATGATGCATGTGTTGGGAACCCACAGGCGATAGGGCGTGAGGGGTGGAAATATGCAGATAGACTTGGTCTCAAGGATGATATAGTAGTGGAATGGAACTCATACATTGGATTGTTATGTGAAAATTACATCAACGTGGATGAGGAATCTATGGACTCCTTATGTTGGACCCAAAACCCAAAATATGGATCCTACACGGTAAAGTTGGGCTACAAAGCTTAGCAAGAAGTACGACACCAAGGCCATAGAAAGTGGTGGTGGAAACCACTATGGAATTTTAAATCCCCCCCAAATGCAAAGTAACACAATGGCTTTCTCTCAACAACAAGTTGTTGATGTGGGACAACCTCATAAAGAGAGGTTGGGTAGGTCTGATTCATTGTCCGCTATGCAAATCCAATTTTGAAACAATTTCTCATATTTGTATCACTTACCCACTTACAGGTTAGGTATTGGAGATGGTAAAAAATAAGTTGTAGGAAAAGTATAGATGGAAAAACACATCACTGGAAGAATGTTATAAATCCTAAGTACAGGACATGACGATAAATTTGTATATGGGTCTCCCAGGTATGTTGATTTCTAACATATGGTGGGAAAGGAATCAAGCAATGTTTAAAGACAAATAATTCAAATTGGAGGTCATTGTTTCACTTACTCTCGCGCAGACTACATAGTTCAAGAATATACACATGCTAAGAACCTAAGGAATCTCATCCCTCCTTCCATTGATTATGATACTCCGTGGGGATATTTCGACGGGGCCAGTCAAGGAAACCCCTTCAGGTGTTGTGTAGGAGTAGTCCTACACATCCGTAGTATCCATTATATTCATATCCATTATGCCCCTATACCTAGCACAAACAATATAGCATAACTTATTTCCCTTTGGATTCTACAAGACGCTACAAAAGAAAAGGACCTACAAAAGCTACAAGTCTTCAAAGATTCCAAACTAGTTATTGACTAGGAAAGAAACAAAATATCTGTACAAAACATCAGGGTCTCTATTATTATGAGAGAGATCAAGTTCTCTTTTTAGTCTTTTAGCGAGATATCCTTCCAATATATTCTCAGAGAAATGAATACTAAAGAAGATGAGTTGTACAAGGAGGTTCTAGAACAACAACCGAGAGCCTTTTGTTAATACGAATTTTGTGATGGAGTAGAAACAAAGGCTATGGATTTTCTCTTATGAAGGATCCAGCTATTGTTTTGGTTGGCTGTATATACCATCTCATTTTATGAACATACTAATTTTATGTAATGACATGTCAAGGGTTTATCGAAAAATAGAGAAGTTGTAAAAGTTTTTAGTGCCCCATTAAGAGGAGGTGTTTTTTGTACATCATAGAAGCTCATAAGGAGCTTCATAGGGGATATGGGAATGTCTGAAACGTGAAGTAGAGGAAGATAAGGTCTGCAGTACTGATGGGACATGTATATTCCTTCTTGTTTTGAATGAATATATATAAAAAAAATCCATGGGAAAAAAAAAACATGTATTATGTTTTTATTAATGCTTCGGTTATTAGACATATGACACCATCCCTTGTTCACATTTTTACAGGTGCATGTTTTCCCATATATGTGCATATGGACATGATTTTCGTATTGCGTATGGTGATGATGAACACATCACACAATATCGTGGAGTGGAGACCGAGTTCGACCAATCTAGTCATGCTAGCTACTGTGATCAAAACCTAATAGAGGGGAATTTAGGTTACATTGGAAAGATACAAGAGATCATGCAAGTGGACTTCTCATTGTTTCAATGTGTTATTTCTTTTTTCAAGTGGTGGGATACCTTTGACCAAAGAAATGTAAATGAACATTGTGATAGTGGGATGATATATATTAACTCTAAAAAAATGTGGGTTGAAAGCAAGGAGCCTTATGTTTTCGAAAAACATTGCAACCAAGTGTTTTTTACCCAGATGTGCTGGATGGGGATTGGAAGTTCGTACTAAGACATGATTCGATATCTAAACATCTTTTTTAGAACAACAATGTTACAATACCAAGCAAGGAAGATAATTAGGGTGACAACAACAAACAATGATTTGTAAATGATTTGTTTGGACATTTATATTTTGGATGTGTCATTTTATTATGGGTATCTATAATGGCCAATTATGTTTTTTTTTTCTTCATTTTATATTTTTGTTGGATGTGAAAAGTTAGCAACCATTTACAACTACCATATTGAAAATACATTAAATAGTACACATATAAGGTGTGGCTTTGATATATTTTAATTGTCAAATTTATTGTTTATTATAACAAATTTATCTTGTATTGTATTAACATATGTCTATGTTAACCTTTGAATTACTAAGCACTAGTTGAGATATCACAAAGTTGGTGACGTAGAATAATAAATATTTATTTTAAATTATATTTTATTTAAAAAACCAATGAAGATATTAAACAAATTCAAGCGTTACTTTGATGGAACTTCTACGGACAATTCCAACAAAATAACTTCTTGCAACATCTATGAGTTCTCGAATCACACTTGTGGTGTTGGCATTACCAAATTTAATGACATTCCCAACCTTAACTAGTGCAACTATCATTGCCTTCACCTATTCCACTGCATCCTTTAGTTTTATAATAATATAAACTTATATTAGTCATTCTTTTTACATTCTCCTTGAAATAAGTGTCAATATAGGAAAGACATGGAAATTCTAAAATATTTTTTTTCTAGAGCCTAGTCATAATAAAGGAAAATTTTGATGATCCAAACTTATCTAAAAGTATAGAAATCTTTGTCAATTTTATTAATTCTTAAAATACTAATTATAAAATGTTGGGTGATATTATTTTTTAATATAAGATTCATAAAGTTTGTATTAGAGTAAAAAATTGCGAAACCATTTCATTGAAAGTGTATAAATCAAAATGTATTATTAGTCTCTATATTTAATATTTTAAATTTAATTGAATAAATTTCATATATTATAATAGTTATCAATTAATAAAATCTTTGGAAAAATTAATTATTAATAAAGTATAATAATTGCGATTTTAGTAAACAATTATATGATACGTTTGTCTTGTAATCTTTGAATAATATTTAAAAAAAAAAAAAACATTATTATTATTAGTGAATAATTATGTTATAATGTTATTATTATAATATATTAAAAATACATAATATTCAAATCAAAATCATTTCACTCATCATATTTAAGTATTTTTGTTTCTAAACACGTATAATCAACATATTGTATCATGTTGGACAACAACCAATTCACCTTGAAGAACAGTTAAAAAATATATGGCATTAATGGTTATAACTTTTTGCAATCACAATCCAAATTAAACGATTTCATAAAAGTAAAATTAAACATTATATGGTAACTGTAAATTTAAATGAGTGACACATCTCAAATTTAAATTAAAAACAAAGAAACCATTAACAATGTTCGTCATTAGCATACTCATAATACATTGTATAAATCAAACAACAACCACATATATGAAAAACATAATATACATGAGCGATATATATATGAATATACATGTCAAAGATACATCTCAATAAAATCTACAATAAACATGTCATATATACATCTCAAGTCAAATATAAAACAATTAATAATATACATGTCAATCAGTACCACCACTAGCTAGGTCCACCACCAGAGCCAAATGCATCAGTGTCTCTACCATCAGAGGTTGAGCCTTTATCAAGACCAACTATGTTAGAAATAAATGTCAACATGCAAGATACCATATATAATAAATATGCAGAACAAAAATAAAATGCTAGAAATGGCAGAATAACAACAATATAACTAGCATAATCTCCACAATAGCACAGTAATGATGTAAGAAAAATAACAGAAATAGCACTTTGATTCAGAAAGCAATGTTCACGTGCCTCTTCGAGGGGGCAACCTCTAGTCGAGCAATGCTCTGTTACAATAATCTCCGAGCTAGGGTTTTCATACCCTCGACCCTTATTTATACTAAATATGTCTATCAAGAGAAACATCTAGAGGAAGATCCTTCTAGAAGCCAAAACTTCTATTAGGTCTTCTTACATCCGCCTTATTCTATTTTATTGAAAGGCCTTATTAATATTGACCTTTATTACATTCGAATATAATGATCTACCTATGTGCGGGTTAGGACCCTAACATGTCCGCCCCCTTAAAAACAACCTTGTCCTCAAGGCTTGAGATGTGGAAATTGCTGCAGAATGGTAGTTGGTTCCCAAGTGGCATCTCCTGGATTCGTATCTTTCCACTGGAATAGCACTTCCTTGATGGTTCTTTGACGCAGGCGATGCTCACGCTAGTCCAAAACTGCTTCTGGCTGTAGCCAAATGGATCCTTCTTCAGCTAACTCTGGAAGGTTGGTTTGAACTTGGCACCTAGTTCCAATCACCTTTGTTAAGCATGAAACATGAAAAACAAGATGTAGCTTCGACTAACTGGGCAGAGATAACTGATATGCGACTTGTCCCACAAGCTTTAGGACTATATAAGGACCACAAAATTTGGGTGCTAGCTTCTGACAATGCTTGGCCTTGAGGGAAGTTTTCCTGTATGGTTGCAGTCACAGAAACACCTGATCCCCTTCTGC
>SNQJ01S0169009.1:0-20735 GCA_010110895.2 Picea sitchensis | reverse complement strand
AAAACCTGGAAAGGAAAATGATTAACCTCATTGTATTCTTCTTGTGCAGGAGGGATAGGATCTTGGAAGGCTTCATCGGAGGGAGGAGCACACATCAACACTTCATCATCATGTTTGATATCTTCAAGATCTCGCTCTTCAACTAGGTCCTCATTATCTTTGGTAGTAAATTCTTGATCTTCCTCATGGGATTTGTAGCCTTCACCAGGGACTCTCTCTTCAACTTCTTGTTGGTCTTGGTCTTCCTCAACAGGGCTAGGGTGTAACCCTTCCTTTTGGAGGGTTGAAGTATTTTTAAACACTCGCATGGCTGGGTCCCACCTTTCGAGGAAAGTAAAATGAAGACTTTAATAGAAATTGTACTCTTCAAGATGATATCATGCTTAGCCCACTCCCTTTGGTCTGCTCCCAAAGACAATAAGAACAATCTTACTAGTACATCCTAATGTCTTACTTTTGCCTCCGAAACATATTTCAAGAATTTCACAACATGAGGGTTAGCCAGGGATGGGTTTCCATCAAATTTCGAACAATTGTCTACCAAAACAAGAGGAAAGGGGTTTGGGCATCCCAAAATATTTAGCGTGGAAAACCTTTTATAAAGAGACCATTCATTCAAGAAGGTTTCCTCAAATTTATCCATGGTATTGATGCCTTTATCAGGGAGACCTTCATTCCAAGTTCTAGCATGGTTATGAAGAGTGGCTGAAAAGAGTTTCATAGCCATGTCTTCGACATCGTCACTTATAGGATTAATTTGAAAGAAAGACCAAAATGTATCCATTTGTTCCTCAGTCGTGGTTGCATCATTCCCAGTAAATCTAGGCATCCATTTTTTATACCATGAAGGAATCTCTCGAGGATAACCCAAGATTTCACTCATATCCAAGGGTTTGAAATCACCCGGGTCCCATTGAGAAACAGTGGTTGGATTTGTCATTAGTGGAGTTGCCAAATAATCCTTCTAGGGATCATCAAAGAGAGTGAGAGAATCATCCTCTATGGAGTCGCCAGGTAAGCTTTGTAAAGTAAAGGATTTGAGTAAAAGGCTTATCGAAAAAGTGTCGTTGAGAAAAATTGACTCAATGTTCCCCAACAACGGCACCAAAAATGTTATCACACAATCTGTACTTGCCCCAAAGCCTAAGGAAAGTGGGAAGATATTGGCATAACATAAGGGTAATCCTGTCAGTGTCACCTCAACAGGGTACCCTTTTCTGTTTAGGAAGAGGAAACACCCACTCCAAGAGAGACATCCTAAGACCTAGGGAGTTTGAGGAAGGGAAAAGGATAAGGTAAACTACCCCTCTCTTTCTAGGTCATTCAAATCAGGTTGAATCACTAAGTTATGTCTTGAAGGATGAAGCAAAGATGAAGCAAAATGTACCTTCCCTTAACCAAGAAAACAAGCGAATAATATGGCAGTTTACAAGCATAAATGATGTTAGTGCTTCAACAAGACATTAAACTTGTGAAAGTAAATGCTAGCTAACAAGAGTATGCAACAAATGAAAAATGTATAACAACATTAAGTACAGTGATAAAAGATGCAATATATATTCCAGAAAATGGACTTGCTTAGACAATATAGTGAAATAATTAAGGTCTCAAATGATAATATTTTGTCACATAAATCAGGTTAAAGTCAAGAGGGCCTTTGACAAGTCATCTCATCCAAGGACTTTTCAAAAAGGTGATACAATGCTCTTGTGGGATAAGAGAAAAGAGAAGTCAGGAAAGCATTGGAAATTTGATAGTGTATGGATAGGACCTTACATCATTCAAGATATGGCTGGTCTGAATTCTTTCTATCTCAGCCAATTGGACGGTAAAAAGCTAAATCTGTCGGTGAATGGTAAGCTCCTCAAATTGTTCTTCAATGGTAACATCTGATGCCCATGGGGCATCCATGTAAAATAGATTACTCTAACCCTTCTTCCTTGTATTTTTACCTTTGCTTCTTCAACATTTCATTTTTTCATTTCAACATTATTTTTTGTATATATATGTGAAACTTGTATTTCATTGACGGTTTCTATATATTTCATGTACCAGTGATATGTCTTTTGGGAGATACATTGTTTTATTGTGTAGATCACAGATTCTAGAGTTCTCGCATGCTTTCCAAAGATCAAGCACATGTCCCCATATAGAACCAGTTGTTACCTCCCAGTTGCACCAGGAAGGACTTATGGATGATCCACAAGGTTAAACAAGGAACTTGTTCAAAATTCAGAGTTCAAAAGTCTTGCAAAGCATTATTTCCCCCTCATTTTCTCCTCTTCTTCTTCTATGCATGTTCCATACCCCCCCCTAGTGGGAATTGTAATAGAATGAGTTAGCATGAGGTATCTTATATGTAAAAGACTTAGCTCCCTAAGACTCTATTATTAGTGCATACTCTAGAGTGTTTTTTTTTTCACTTGGTCCATTATACCTCGCTTCAACGACTTATAATGTTCTAAGTTTTCTCACCCATTTCCTCCAAAGCTGCAGTATGTCCTAATGGCTAGGACTTAGTGTGTTCTGTCTGAGTCTAGTGTCAAATGTATATTACCATGATCATCATTAGTTCGAAGTCTTATGGGCATGCATTAGGTCCCTCTAGGATTTTTTTAATGTAAATTTTTCCGTAAAATGGGATTTTACATTGTAAATTCATGTAAGTATTTAATAAGTGGTACTAGGAGGTGTTTACACCTTGGGGGGTATTATTTTCTATCTCAAAATACCCCCTTTACCTTCGTACCCCATTTTTGAGCAAAATAATTGACTTTTACTCAAAAATAAATTATTTCCTCAAAAATGTAATCTAATTCACTCCCTATTTTTAAGGAAACATGCTAGAGACAATGTTTTTGACTTGTCTTCAGTCCACTCTACCTCACTGGTGGTTAGTGGAAGTTTATGGAAAGCAAGGGTGAGTTAAGTGATGAGTTGACTAAACTTGGTGAAGATCCCAAAGAGAGGTGCACCCTCTCTCTTGAGAGGTGGCGCACACTCCTTGAGGGCACCAATACTAAGGAGGTGCACACCTACCTCAAGAGAGGTGGCGACCTCTCACTCCCTCCCCTCTTCAGTTGTTTGCTTGAGTTTTTTGGAGATGTGGCAGCGATCTATCCTCCCACTTGGGATGTCTAAGTCAGAATCACCCTTAGTATTGAAAATTTTAATTCTCATATCTTTAACAATTCCTAATCCCAGTAAAAGTGATTCATACTCTGCTATGTTATTGGTTTCTTCAAACTCTAATCTGTAAGAAAAGTTAAAATATTGTCCGGTTGGAGAAGTAATAACTATTCCCGCCCCTTGTAATGTTCCCAAACAAATTTGCTTGGAAAATGTTAAGTTTTATGGTTTTTGGCTGTGGCATTTTGTCAAACACTTTGTTGATTTTAGTTTTCTTGACTTGCATTGGGGTTTATGATGATAGTTTTAATTGTGTTTGCAACAAGTAAATGATATCAATATAGCAATTCCATGTACTCAATAATATGCAATAGAAGTAACACAGGAAATAACCACAAATACCTCAGATCTAAGTTTTATTTATGATAATAGTTGTCCTCATACAAAATGGAGTAGATCTGGAATACACATAGAAGAATGATGCATGTGGTTGATAGTGCCTCCAAAATAGAATGGAATGATGAATATATGATCTCCTAAGAGTCCTCCAAGATGAATACAAGGGATATCTGAGATCCAACCTTTACTTTGGATGCTGGTGATGTCTTCTCTAGCAAGAATGCGCCCTCACTAGCTATAGCAAACTAAGATTTAGACCTCCATGAGGTGGCCTCCAAACTCTATGAAAGTGTTGCCAAACTGTAGATCGAGGATGAATATAGCATATGGATAGAAATTACATGGTCAATCTCTTAGATCCTAACCCTCCAACTCAAAGAACCTCCTCAGTGTGCACTCTCTTGAGAATCCTTAAGCCACAAATAAATCAGAGCAGAAGATAAACCTCCAATAGAAGATGAGAAAATCTCTCCAGAACCTAGCAATCCCTATCAGTAAGAGACTTGGCTCAGATCTCACTTCTTCTCTTCAAATTGAATGGATCTCCTTCATACAATGCACCCGTCCTGTTGGAATTTTGCCCCATTGAGAGAAATGGTGGATATGACATGAGAAACCTCCAAAAAATAGTGAGAAAAGGTGCCCTGGTGATGGCCAACACTCATGAAGTGAGATATCTCTTATATCTAATGTCTACAACCCTCCATGAACTCCTCTCTCAAGAATAGTGTGCCCTAGCTCTGCAAAAAAACTACAACAAGCTGCCCTGCTTCCTCAATTGCTCCTGGAACTGAATAGAACTAATGTAGAATGATGAGGGTGGGCGTTTTACCTCCTTGGCCAAGCTTGGATCGGAAAGGTGGGATCTTTCACCACTGAGCTGATGTCTAGGGTTTGTTTAGTCAAAACGCTCAAAACCCCCAAGTATCATGGGCTCTCTAGCAGAAGCCGGACATCGAAATGATAATCAACATAATAAGAGAATTCAGGCCCTATCTCTTTTATCCCCTGTTCATCTTTTCTCTCCCAGTGAATTTTACTTTGTTTTAATATTCATGAATTAAATCACTTTATTAATTAATTCACCTTTTTACCTCTAAAAATTGATTTATTAGGTCATATGGCTTCTCAGGCCCTTTGAAAAGTCACTTCTCATCTTATCCTATAATTCTCTTCCTCTCGATTCTAATGAGCTATCACACTAAGAGGTTTTCTCCAAGTATTATGCCCAAATTACCTCAGTGAATTTAATTTAAAATATGCTCCATAATAACTCAAAATTACGAATGCGTCGGGTCAACAAAACCAAAGACAAGCTTGCAAAATGGATCTTGATGATGAAATATGATGAATGATACAAGTTGACTAATCAAACCCCTCAATATCTCCCGGAGGTGACAGCGTTATCCTGAAGCACTCATGGAGATGAGAGGCTGCATTTCGTGATGGACCCTGTCTCTTGGCTACGAGCCATTACTGGTTTTGTGACCAAATAGATCATAGATGGTAGTTTCATACGGCTACATTGCCATGGTCAATGGAATTAGGCTCATGATGAGACCTCCCCTCCACCAACTAATACCTTGAGTGTTTATTTATTACGGGTCCTCTTTTTATTTGAGAAAGATTTTTTGCTACTCTTGGGAATCCCTAGGAAAAACATCTCAAAGGTTTCATTTGGGCTTTTAACTCTTCTCAACTACTTTTACGGGCCTTTAGCCCCTTCTTTCCACAAGGCAAGGTACAACCCTTCTTAGTGTGGCAAACCCAATGCCCAAACAAAGGTAGGGAAAATGAGATTAAAGATGGAAAGTGATATTTAATAGATGGGCGGTGACCTTTCATAGACCCACCAAATGAAAACCCATCCTAAAGGGAGATCCACAAGCTGAAGTCATGGCGTCCTTCCCGAGGTATGAACAAGTTTAAGAGCATAACTTCCAAGCAACTTTATGAAATGAAGGAGAATTGAGTGCAACATATTCAAGTGCTTCAATAATCGGTGACGCCACCATGATACCCAAACTCATTACCTCATGGAAGCGAGACTTACTTCTGCTAGGACCATATTGGGATGGATGTTGTTGTTGTTGATAGATGGGTTGCCTTGAAGAAAGAGACCCTCAGGGGCCATGCTCAAATCATCCGGCTCTTCGACCTCCATGTCTAGTATTTGTGGGCCTCGGACATGATCTCCTTAGTTATCCCAATTATGGGGGATAACAAAAATCATTGCTACAGACATACTACTCTACACTAATTTGTTGCATTCATCTAAATAACTTGCATCTAACTCACTCTGAAATTGCTTGTGATAATTTCCAAACAATCTACTTGATGAATGCTAAGTTTACATGATGTTTCTTGCAATTCTAAGCACTAATACTTTCTGTTGTCACAAAAGATTTCTACAATATCTATTTGCGGCAATATTCTGCAAAATTGACATTTAATTCTATCTAGACATTGCCAAAATTGCTTGTGACAATTCATTATCATACCTTGGATTAAAGCTACTTTTCCATTGTCTTTTCAAGAAATTCCAAGGCATATTTTTTGCAACTGTTATAAAATACTTATTTCTGTTGTAAGCTTTCATATTGCTGCAATTTTATATCAGCTAACTGTGTTTGAAGGTTGATGAATCTTCTGAAACCTTACGACATCATTTTGTGCTTGAAAGTACCCTATATTTTCTTGTTGTCTTATTACGGTAGGTGCACTTCATTTTACTATTTAGCTGTCTAGAATTACAAGAACCTTTGAATTAGTGACCGATTGAGGAGGTATTCTTGCATCCTTGCCTTAGTTCATCAGCCCTTTAGGTCATTGGAGACATCTCCTTTGGGGTAACCTTGAAATATTCCTAAACACAAAGGGGTTTCCTATTAAAGGTGGCAGTGATAGGTCACCTCCTTGTTACACTAATATTTCCTCACTTTCCTTGGGCTTTGGGCAGGCATAAGTTATGCGATAGGACCCAACAACTTACAAAAAGTGATAGAAGAATGAGACTAGAAGGAGGACTAGGTGATGTTATCACAAAATCACATACTTATTGGCTAAGACAGATGAGGAAAGAGATAGTAACACATAGGTAATCTGTCATTGTCACTTGCAACAAATTGCCTATTTAGGGAGGAAAAACTCACTCAAAGGAGGCGTCCAAAGACCCTAGGGTTTGAGGAAGGGAGAAAGGATAAGACTATTACCCCCTCTCTCTCTAGGTCACTCAAAGAGTGAAATTAAAATAAAGCTTTGTGAAGTAAAGGCTTATTGAAAAAGTGTTGTTGAGGAAAATTGGCTCGGTGTTCCCCGACAATGGCACCAAAAATGTTGTCACACAATCTGTGCCTCTCCCAAAGCCTAAGGAAAGTGGGAAGATATTGGCATAACACGGGGGTAATCATATCACTGTCACCTCAGCAGAGTGCCCCTTTTATTTAGGAAGAGGCAGCCCTTCCAAAGGAGGCGTCCTAAGACCTAGGAAGGGTTGAAGGGAAAAGGATAAGGTAAACTACCCTCTCTCTCTAGGTCACTCAAAAACAGAGTTGAATCACTAATAGTTATGTCTTTAGAGATGAAACAAAGCTGAAGTAAAATGTTCCTTCCCTTAACCAAGAAAACAAGCAAATAATATGGCAGTTTACAAGCATAAATGATGTTAGTGCTTCAACAAAACATTAAACTTGTGAAAGTAAATGCTAGCTAACAAGAGTATGCAGCAAATGACAAATGTATAACAGCATTAAAGTACAGTGATAACAGCTGCAATATATATTCCAGAAAATGTACTTGCTTAGACGATATAGTGAAATAATGAAGGTCTCAAATGATAATATTTTCTCACATACAAGTTCCAGAATTGTTTTAGCTAGCAAATGAACTTTAACAGGCTGCTAAAGATGATTATAAGGGAAGTTGTAACAGCAGCAATATATCTTTCAGAAAGTGCACTTTGTGGAGGCAGTTAAATGCATACTTTAACTTCAATTGATATTACTTTGCCCAATGCAAATTCTGGGTTGATTTAGTTAGCTGGTAGACTTGAATAGGCTGCTAGATAATGGCTGTAACAGTGATTATCACAGAAGCAAGTCTGCAGTTAGTAGTTCTAGGCTAGGTTAATGTTAGTTTTAGTTAGCGAAAGATAGAAAGTAGAAGTCTGAATTTTGGTTTGATTTCTCAAGGAGATGGAGTTTGAAGATTAGTGCCTTACAAGGGGGGTGATGGAGTCAATGGTGGTGGCTTCCGGTTTGAGGCTGATAACAAGATGATAATTCTGATCTAAGAGGGAAGAGATTCCTAGGAGGAGTATCACATGATCCTCTGAGATCCAAACCTTAAGAAGGAAGCTAGCTAGGGTGTAGGCTCTTCTAGGCCCTAGCGTCTCCTTCTTCTTAGACCTTGTTGTCGCACAATTTGTACTTTGATAGAGAAAAGGTAAAAGGAGAACAAATTTAATAAATGTGGGGGAGACTATCCTATCTTGTCACCTCCAATAGGATGTCTCTTTCTATTTAGAATTAGTAGGCCCGAGGGAGGCATCCACCTCGGTGACCTAGGGTTTTGAGAAAGCAAAGTGAAAGTAGCTAGGTAAGGTCCCCTCTCACAAGTCACAACCGTTCAGAAAGTTAGGTTTTAAATAACCAATGAAGAATAATATGCGAAGTGTACTTCCCGAGACAAAGCAATAAGAAAACTATATATATTTGCAAGAGCACTGGTTGCTCGCATAAAACTATTGACTTTCTTAAATAAAGCAATTTGCTGAATATGATGAAAAGAAAACAGAAATCTTATAACAACAATGTTTATAGAGCAATACTTCACATAAAATGTCTTGGAGCTAGCTTCAAAATGACTAAAACCATTAACCATTGAAGTCATAATATTAGCATTTTACATAAGCACATAAAGACAAAGTATAATTCAGTCTTTACAATTGATTTATGAGCTTTTTAATGCTGCATTTAATGGTTGCAACTTACTTTAGCAACAACAGCAAATAGGTTAGTAGATCAAGCTATTCTTAGGTTAGAAAGTGTTAGTAGGTTGTTCAAACTTCAAAGAATAGGTTTTGAAGATTGTGTTGATCATTTACTCAATGGAGGACTTAGACTAGTGCTTTCTTAGGGAAAATAGAGTCAATAAAGTGGCAATGTTGAAGAAAAATGATGATAATAGGAGAGCAAAAGACAAGAGGGGTTGATGAATGAAGTGTTGATGGCAAGACTTTAATCACCAAACCCTAGGGGGGGGAATGACTACTAAGGTGTAGGTAACCTAGGCCTTAGTAGATTTCCCCCCTCTTTAACTCAAAGATGAAGCAAATGATGGCTAAGATGAAGCAACAAGTGCTAAGGGTGTGTTGCAATGGCAGGCCCTTAGCAATGGCTTCAAGAAAAACATCTCATTGGCACAATCTAGTAGGTTAATAGCTATTGAGACAAGGACAATAGCATGCTTAATCCTCTAGGGTTTTAAGCTAGCAATTTCATAATCTTAGCAAAATGCAAAGTAAATATGCTATAACCATTCAATTAAGAAGGATTGTAGAAATTTTACTTACATTCACCAAGAATAATCATATCCTAGTTGACCTTTCACCAAGAAAATGCCCAAAAAAACCAAGATTCTTCCTTCAACAAGTGCACACACTAATTTCAGCCAAGAAACCCTAGGGAGGGCGCAAATTTCAGTCCTCACAAGTGTGAGTGAAAATGATGAATAATGAGAGAATTTCCCTTATTTATACAATACAAATGACCAAAATTAGGTCAAAAGGCCAACATGGCCAATTACAAATAATATCCAGTTTTTACATTAAATGTCATAATTAAACCTAAAACAAGCTGCTAAGAGAGACGTCATGCCCTTTTAAGGGTGACATTAAGCCCTTTTAGGGCAATGTTGGCCCCACTCATGGAGCAAAATGTTAGGTATGTAGACCTCGGGAATTTTGCCACACGTGCCCTTGGCACATAATACATAACATCCCAAAATGATGGATGATGTCATGGCTGACGTCATGGGCCTAAGGCCTACATCATGGTGGAAAGGCACAACCCCCCTGGGTAAGGCACTACCAGGGCTGCTCACAGTGAAACATCCTCCTCTCTCTTTGATGCAATCCTCTAGCGATGCGTCTGTGCCCCCTATTGGGGTTTCAACATCCATCTAGTGGTTTATGAGCCCCATGGAGTCCAAACTAATCATCTCCCCATGTGTACACCTTTCCAGCCGAGATTATGACCTACCCAGCATCAACAAATACACCCTCCATGTGGGCTCATGGTCACATGGATCGTAGCAATGTCAATCATCTAATCATCAAGTTATTAAACATGTGCATAAAGCCCCTTTTACCTAGACAAGTGATCCAAAGACATTATGCTAATCTACCTTTGAGGAGTTTGGAGGGAATGGTAGGATGTCCTATTGGGCTAATTCTTAGTGGATGTGGGATGTTCCCGGAGAAGTCAAATCTAGGCCATGTGGTGGATGAGGTGGTAAGGGATACCTGAAGCGAAGTGCGGTGATGGCAATGTACTGACTGCACGTGGGTACCCCTAAGAGGGTGGCTTCCCCTTTTGTCATGGATGCAAATTTCCAAGTCCATTCATGCCTTTTATCTTTTATTCTTATTGCTTTTTGTTCAAGAGGCTAGTTAGGGGTTGCTTGCTGGCGTGGTGACAATGGTGGCAATGTTACCCTAGAAGCATTTCATGGAAATGAGAAGGTTGGCTCGTGAGACCCCCACTTTCTCTTGGCTATGTCACCAAAAACCACTACCCTAAGCGTGGTGACTAGTGTTGATAGTGTCATCTGCTACAAGCCGCATGGACCTAATAGGTTGGCTCATTGATAGGACCCCAATCACCTAACTAGGTCTTGTTTATTATTTTTATGGGTCCTCTATTTCTTGTTGAAGCCTTTTATTGTTTTCTTGGGGATCACGGGCGAAGCATCTGAGTTTTCATTCTTTTTGGATTTTATCTTTTGCCAACTAATTTTACCCTCACGGGCCTGGCCCCTTCTTCCCTGAGTAAAGGTACAACCCTTAGATATTTAGCCAACCCAATGCAGAACTAGTGTGTTGGGATGTATGAGCGGTAAAAAGATGAAAAGTGGTAAGTATGGTGGGAGTGAATGATGACATTTCATGAATCCCCCAATGGAAACTCAAAGCCTATCGATTTACCCAACAGTAGGGCATCATGTCATTCGCCCTAGGTGTGGTAAAGTGGAAAAGCATAATATCCAAGCACATTAGAAGAAAAAGAATTAAATGCACATATTCAAAGGTTTTGAGGGATTAGAGTGACACATACCATGATACCCGGACTCATTACCTCATGGAGAAAGATCCCAAATATTCTGCTACCAAAACCAAACCGGTGATGAATGCTTCTTGCGACAAAATGTGGAGGTGCTGAAGAATGAAAAGGATGGGCCCTCTAGGGCCATGCTCCGATCCTAGCTCTCGGTACTCCATGTCTAAGACATGGACCTCGAGACATAATCCTCATAGTTATCCCTAGGGACTGGGGATAAAAGACCTTCGAAGATTAAATTTATATGCAACAACAACTTCATCAATGCCTCTCAAGTGCTAGCACTTTAGGGCTCTAGAGGCTTGACGAGTTATTAAATCAAATTATTAAAGCTTGGAAAATAGAAAGCAAAGAAATAGCACCTCAAGTTCTTTACTTCTAGCATTAATTAGGCATGCAATTTGATAATCTCATATGAGAAAGTAAACCATACAATTAACCATTCAAATAGATGACAAAATGCATATTTTACGTGCACCGAGAATAATCATGCAAAACAACACTAGATTGCGATAACACTTTATAAAATTGATTCAAGTTGCAAAAATAAATCCTCCAAGACAAGTGCCTTTCTTGTTTCATTCAAGCACCACAGCTGACCGCCTATTCAGCACTGGGGTCAACTCATGTGCCATGAAGTATTCATCTATGTTGGAGACAATTATGGTTCTACTTGGCTATCTGATACCCCGGCACTTAAATTTTTTTGTAAACGAGATTTCTGCACCCCTGCTTGGGTTTATAATGTAATAAGTATACATGGATCAAGTTAGGTCAGGTACCTTGAATGTGTCTCCAGAGTTCCTTTCATCGAGGGTTTTATCCTCGGGTTGTCGACGGACAAGCTCTGGCCGACTTCCCTTGAGTTTTCCCTCCACATGACTTCCTCAAAAGTGGTGGAAGGTGCTCTGATGGTTTCATTCATTGGGTAACCTCTTAATATTATTGTAAATGACCATGCCGGTAGTGTCTGAAGTTTATTGAATTTGGTCAGTCTAGATAGGTTTTTAATTCAATCAGAATTTTAAAAATTTAATTAATTAATTATTTTAGACTAAATGTTGTAAAACTTCGTCTTTGGGATTTTTGATAGGGGTATTTGTTCTCGAAATGAATGGAATAGCACACCCTACGCCCATGGACCAAGTTTGAAATTTCCGGTCGGACTAAGTTTACTGTAATGTTAGTCCACTCGAGAGTGGAGTCTAGGGCAAAACAACAATTTTAATTGCTAAGATGACATTATTGAAATGTCATAAAACAATTTTGAGTTAGTGAGTGGATGTAAGGTGGCAATGAGCAAGTTAGACCCTCCTAACCTACCCAAGCCCATCCTAACCTTTTTCCAACTGAATTCAACCTCTTTACTCACTTTTCACCTTTCTAAGCCTTGCCCTAAGGGGAAAAACGACCCATAACTAACTAACTCCTTGAATCTAGCCTAGAAACTTGGAGTGAGGCCTCCACACATGTGGAGCGCCACCCTAAGACATACCAAAAACCTAACCCATACCAAAAACCCTGACTCTAAACCTATTCTAACCCCTTACCAACCACCTTCTACACTCAAAAATAACACCCCCTAGGACGAAGTGACGTTTTTCCTTGGTGGAGGTTGTTGTGACTTATTTGGGCCCCCTCTCATAGGTTATGACTCCCTTTGACTTCCACATCACCTTCTATGATAGTCCCACTCAATTTTCTCATTAATTCCTCTCCATTTCTTCATTTCACACTTTTTTTGGGCCCTCCCAAAGGAGTTACGCCCCTCTTCTAGAAACTCCTGATGATTTTTTAAATTATTTGGACCTCACCCCTTCCTTGGCATCAATCCCAAGGCCTCCCACACCTCTTTTGCTTGATCCCAACACCTCTTGCTTTTTTTCCTGCACCATAGATCTAGTTTCAAACCCCTAGATGGTGTGCCCCTCTCTTAGTTTGTTCTCTCTCTCACAAACTAACACTTGGCACTCATCAAGCCTCTGCCTCCTAGGGTATAAAGAGAAGCCTTCCCCTCCTTTTTCCTCACCAATCTTTGTGCTAACACTATTATGCTGAAATTTTTCACTATTCCGTCTTCTTGCTCTTGCCATTTTGCCATCACTCATTGCTTGAGAGTTTTTGGAGAAAGTACTACTCCAACACTCTCACTTTTTAGTAATGAGAAAAGCTGGAGGATCATTGGTGCATTCGTGGTTATCCTTTATGTTCCATACCATATGAGGTGATATTGCTTACTTGTTGTTGATTTGTTTATGGTAGTAGATGTTGGGTACAAGTTATCTTGCTTAGGTAAACTAGTTGAAGTGTATCACTTGCTAGTTTATGTTTATCTTGGATAATTTAGGATTGTAGTTATCTCTTCCTATGATTGTTTAAGAAAACTATCTATGCCATATGCACATTTGCTCTAAGCACTGCGGGTCACTTCAAAAGTTTCACTTGGGATAGTATTAGAAGAGGAGTACACCTTGAAGCTTTCATACACTCCAAATCTCTTTCCTTTGCCATATAATTTTATGCAACCATTTCCACTTATTTTTAAGCTTATATATTAGTCTTAGAAAAGGTCAAAAATGCAATTTCATATCATATTTGTTTCTTTGGAAATTTTACGGCGGATACAGAGAAAATTCTGTAACACAATTGTTTTGCGGCATTTCCATGAAACTTTTTTTTTTTTTTTGCAGGACAGCGACATATTCTAGGGTACAAGCTGCATACAACACCTAGGAGGCTTCCAAACTCATTCTTCTTAGGTTTGGGTAACATCTCTCCCTCTTTCCTCTTTTTCCTAAATTTCAGTTTTTGCTTGGGATCCAAAATCAACATAACTTAAATTAGTCATTCTTTTGTTCATATAACATAGCTTAGTTTGTATTTCATTGTATCTATAAGCTACCCTCTTTGTGTCTGGGAATGCCACCACCTTAGCCTTAATTGGTGGTGTTCTTTTAAGTTCTTTCATTTTGTCCATAAAATTAATCTAATATTGATCAACAATGCTAAGATGGTTCTTGCCTGAGGTGTAGGCCAGCAGCCTGTCTAGTATCTTCATGTACTTGAAGGACATAAGACTCAAAGCCCTCCTTTTATGTTCAAGTTTGTCTTAGTAGACTTGAGCAGCCTCACTAGGCACCTTGAGTCATCCCCAAAATCGCTTTGGCATAAGGGAATTTAACTTGTGGTGGTTTTCTTGCTTAGAAGTTTGATCATATCTTAGTTAGTCTTCATCTACAAGTTTAGTTTCTTTCTAATCTCTCATATGCTCTTATTTTCATGCTAAATGGTTAGATAGCTTGAATGTGATTACATGCTTTAGATCTTGATCTCTTAAGTTATTTAGCTAATTTTGGATGCATATGAAGTTGGTAATATTCTAGAGATCTCACTTGCTAAGTTCATTGGTATTTCTAAGCTATTTGCATTACATAACTTAACATAATATAGGTGGTGTTGGTTAATCATTTAAGCACTTTTGAAGCACATTTGGATACACCATTTTTTTTGCTCACGACCTAGTTCACTTTTGAGGCCTTCACTTTTGGTTTAACACTCACGGCCTACTCACACATTTATGCTCACGGCCTAGTGCATTTTTCTAGCACATCACACATGTTATATTTTGGTTTAATGCTTCCTATGTTCATGGTATAATTGTTCACGGCCCTCTTGGGTTTAACACTTACACTTTGCACATACATATGAAGTAATGTTTATGGGGTAATGCTTATGGTTTAACATACAATACCTCACGGCCTCATTAATCTTTTGAACTCACACACTTTAACATATTGCAAGCACTCTCTTATATCACTCTCACATGCTTATGGTTTGGATCATCTAAGTGTTTAAGTTTAATCTTTCATTTATATTGCTAGCATCTCACATGTAATGGTTCATGGTTTTATCTTTCAATATCTTGCAAGTACCTTTCATCTGATGCTTATTTAGATGGTTTAAACATTGTGTCTTTAGTTATATCTTTACATGTTGATGGTGGTATAATCTTTTCTTTCAAGCACTCGTTTCAATCACTTTTGCTCACGACCCATGCGGCTAAAAACTAAAATAAAAGTGCCTAAAGCATTGCATCACCCAACACCCCTAAAGACCCACTCGAGGGTCCCTAAAACACATAGAAACATTTTAGGGGTCTTTGACAGCTTTTTCTACCATCTAAAATGGGTAGGAGGGACAGGTGTTTGGGGAAGTGGCGAGAGGGACGATCCGAGTGATTTTGTTTGGGAGATCCTGTTATCCTGTTATCCACGATATCTAGGGACAACTAGGAAGTCATCTCGAGCCCATGGTCCTAGACATGGAGTATCGAGGCAGGCGACTTGAGCATGGTCACAGGACCCATCTTCTTCTTCTCGGCCGGACTTGTCTGCCAGTGATTACCGTACCTCCATCACTACCTGCCTGGGCTTGCATCGGAAAGGCTCTTGCTCCATGAGTAATTGGTCAGAGATATCATGGTATGTGTCATATTTGATCGTATAACCTTCTTATGTATGCATTAGATCTCTTCACTTTGGATGACTGCTTGCATCTTACAGTCCATATGACCCTTTGTTGGGGTGATGGGGTGGCTTGGATTGGTATTCATGAGTTTTAGTTGGCCACCAAAGGGTTCGCGAGAACCATCGTCGCTCCCTTCATATTATCTTTTACATATTAAAACCAGCTCATCTTTCCCACTCCCTAGTCGGCCATTAGGAAGACCATCTGGTACAGCTTGTCTTGTGGGAAGAAGGGGCTAAAGGCAGTAAAAAGCTGGTAAAGATAAAAACCATAGGAAAATGAAAACCTAGAGATGCTTCGCTGAGGGATCCCGAGAAGGCAGTGAAAGGCCTCTCGATAAGAAATTGAGGACCCTAAGAAAATGATAAATAATAATGCAAGACCTAACCAAGGATGGGAGGTCTCATCACAGTGACCCCATTATGATCATAGGTATTTAAGCGGTATGACATTGCCCGTCGGTCGCAAGCCAGGCCGGTGACCTTTGGTTGCATGGCCAAAGGAAGGGGGTCTCATAACGAGCCAAACTATTATGACTGTGGGCATGTAGCAGTATGACACAACTATTCATCTGGTCACCAAGCCAAGGTAGTGTCCCTTTCATCAAGGCTTGTAGTAAAATGCAAATAAAGAAAGATAGAGACAATAAGAGACTGGAAAATTGCATCCATGGCCAGTGCGGCTAAGCCTCCTACAAAGGCACCTGAGCCTAGCCCCTAAATTCGACTATATTTAGACATCCTAAAACCACAACGATCCTTGCACATGGTTTGGATAACCCTTTACGGAAACTCTCCATTTCTTATTAATTATTAACCCAATAGGTTGCTTTTGGTTGCTTTGGCTTTATATAGTGGGCTTGTGTAGGGTCTTTGAAGATATTAGAAGATTTGTAGAGATGTTATGCATATAATGCGATAAATTTAATGATGAAATGTGATTTACATTGCCATGATGTTTTGGACTAATGAGCCACAGGAGGGCGTAGCTTTTGATGAGCGGGACCATACGTGGACAGGTATCAAAGGATCGGTGCACATGGGAGATGATCAGCTCGGACCTACATGGGATTGAAGAGCCCATCGAGATAGACGTTAGGATAAGCGGGCGGGGTTTTGTGGCGAGCCTTACGCAGAAGAAGAAGAAGGGGCAGCCTTCATCCGGGGCGTTTTAAGCGAGACCATGGCCACATAAGGGATCAGCCCCTTCTGAGATGGGGCGTTGACCTGCGGTTGATGGGGAGGCGCCACCCGAGGCGGGGATGGGCGACTTCTAGAGACGTGGCGACCATGTTAGACTCGTTGGCACATGTGAGTTATTTGGAGCCCGGGAAGGAATAGCGTTTTTGCTTCTTTGGATGGTTTATTGTGCCCTAAATGGACTGGAACGTCTCCTTTTGGGGGCTTGACGCCTTGATATTTTGCTCATTATTGGCATTTTAGCATGTAAGTAACAAATAACTGGATAATGTATTGGTAGCCTTGTCGGCTATTTTATTGTTGACCTATTTTGTAAATTAAAGGTCAAGTATGGGTATAAATAGGATGTTTTCCCTCTTTTAGATCATAACATAACTTGCTCTCCTTTGTGAGAGACTTTTTTAGCTCTTGTTCTTTTGTTCTTGTCTCTTGGGTGTGGCGCAACCTCTTGGGAGGATTAATTTTTGTCAAAGTGGTGCTCTATTATGCTATTGGAAGGTTTACAACTAGGGAATGGTTAATGCTTCTTCGCCGATCTTGTAAGTGTTTTCAATAAAACTTCTTGAGTGAATGGTTGTTGTTTTGACATTTGCATTTATTGTTATCTTGTTGTTAATTGCTTAACTTTCAAACCACAGGAACCAGCCTTACACAAGTAAGAGTGGGTAGGCTTTTCTATAGCATGAGCTTATAGCCATTGGTTGAGAAAGTCTAGCCTAGCTATAGCTACACTAACCATCTCTTGTCTTGAAATAGTTTTGAGCATAAATTGAAGAAAGTGATCCCTAGGCCTAATTAAGTTTACACCTAGGGGTTTACTTCTAGGGTTTATGAAGCCTTGTTGAACAACACTTTTCAGCCCTAGATCTATGCTTCTAAACTAGCCGTTTGCCAAGAAGGTCTTAAGGAGAGGAGTGAAGCTCTAAGAGCTGTATAGCTACACCTAGGTAAGTCTTTTTTTCTTAGGGTTTTAGGGTTTGTGAAGCGCACCACTTGCTTAACAATAAACCCTAGCTCTCTTGTCTTCAAGTTTGAATCCTTCCTAAACCATTAGCCATTTCGCCGTGACTCCGTATTGACCCAAGGCACTAGTCTAGAACTTTACTTGAGCTTGTTATGCCTTGTATCCTTTCAAACTACTTCCAAATTTGCAACCCTACTAACCTAGCGTCGCTAAGCTAATTCAGAATAACCCTAAGTTGACAAGTTGGCCTTAAATAAACTTTGTGGATAGAAGGTGCGACTAGTTGTCCTCTTCATAGGCTGGAGTTAAATTGTACTATTTGGTTGATTTTGTCAAAGCGTCCACCATTGGCTAGCTAACTGTGAACACCAAAAAATTATATAGAGGTAGCGTCACATGCTTAAATATCTTGATATACCTGCAACATTGTGACTTCATTCACCTATTTTTATTGACATTGAGTTACTTAATGCATCGTAAGCTAATTGTAAAAACGTTTTTGCTCTTTGTCTCTCTTTGATCTATTGATTAAAGGGCGTCCTTACCTATTGCCCAGCAACAGTATATAGGTGACGCGACAACATTATATATGAGCCAAATTTGATATGTTTATGGCATTAATGATATGATACATGGTTTAATTGTACACATTGAATGCTCTTGATGTACTTATTGAAGAAGTGACTTTTCCTCGTTTGATAACCATTGACTTAGCTACAATAATTATATTTATTCATTGCTCATATACATTTGAAAGATAATCATTGATTTCATGAAGTACTAACCTTTGCAAGCACATTCTAGTTTCCTTTGTTTTCTCTCGCAAAACAGCGAGGTCGCGATCATCGGTGGAAGCTTCTTCTTGACTATCTCTTCTTAGTGACAATCTGTGAAAGGGTTTCCTTGACTTAGCCTTTACCCTTTTAGCCTTTCTTTAGCAGTTTCTTGGGGACGTCTCCTTGGACTTGCCCTCCTAAATAGAAGAGCTCCCCATCGAATTGTGATGGGTGGGAAGCTCATGTTACGTCGGTTTCAAGCCTGACTCAAGCTCTTTGACCTTCCTACAAGCCGTCGCGATAACATTTTGGCGGATTGCCCGGGAACACGAGTCTACCTTCCTCAACGACATATCTTTGGTAGCTTTGCCTCAGAATACTTTCTTATAAGCTTACATGGCAACCCCACTACCTTTTCCCCCTATTCTTTGTGGAGTCGGGAAACTATCGGCGACTCCATGATGGCTTGACCATGAATTTACAATGGGATCCAGGAAGCCATAGACCTTTAGATATGAGTAAAATCCACGGATATCCCGGGGAGATGCCTCCCTCATTATGAGGAATTCCTCCCTTGTTTTGCTGGCACAAGAGAGAATGTCCCGAGCTTCACATGATGAGCTTTTGGAAATTTTTTCGGCGCTTCCCTTTTGTCGGCCCGGCAGAAATTTTGAAAGATTTGGTAGTGAAACTCTTTCTCCATCCAGGGAAGCGAAGAAGATGGTATGATGACCTTCCAGCGGCTAGCATTGATTCTATGGAGCATTTGAAGGGTTTTCCTTGCAAGGTGGATACAGGAATGGAAAGATATACAATCATTCTTGGAAGAACTTGAAATTATAAAACAAAGCGAGAATGCGAGTTAGCCGGGCTTACTGCGCGGGTTAGAAAAGTACTTCAACCGGTGATTTCCTCAAATATCATCCACGAGAAGATAAGTATCTTGTTACCTCTATACTAAAGGACTTCAGGGCACATTTGAGTTTCAACTTCTGAACTAAGAAAAAGGCGAAAGGCGGTTCTGAGAAATACAGAATGGCCATGGAGATTGAGAAGAGTCTTTTCTTGACCAAGACCGATGCCATGGATAATCTTAGCTTGATGAAACTAGCTTCCTATCAAACTATTGTTAAAGATGCACAAGAAACAAGGGAACAAGTTTTTAACAAGCAGAATGAAGACATGGATTAAGGGCGAGGGCACGAGCGGCTTAACTTGGACAAGATGATGAAGTGTCCACAATAGCTCCTCCCTCACGTAAAATCATGCAGAACGTGCAACAAAGCAAGGATGAGGTTAGTTCTTTTTCCACTTCAGAATTCTAATGATACTGTACTTGATTCAAAGAAGAAAGGAAAAGGAAATACAGATAAGAAGCAGTCCATGAAGATGAGATGATGACATATGATGAAGACACGAACTTCAGGTACATTTGAGTTTCCTTCTAGATAAGAAAAGGCCGAAGACAGTTCCTGAAGCTCACAAAATGGCCATGCAAATTGAAAGCAGTCTTTCCATGACCAAGACCGATGCCATGGATAATCTTAGCTTGATGAAACTAGCTTCCTGTCAAACTATTGTTAAAGATGCACAAGAAAGAAGGGAACAAGTTTTTAGCCAGCAGAATGAGAACATGATTAAGGAGCAGGGACCTGAGCAGCAACTTGGACAAGATGATGAAGTGTCCACCATCGCTCCTCCCTCTGGCAAAATCATGCAAGAACCTGTGCAACAAAGCAAGGATGAGGTTAGTTCTTTTCCACTTCAGAATTCTAATGATACTGTGTTACTTGATTCAAAAGAAGAAGAGGAAAAGGAAGCCCTGGATAAAGAAGCAGTCCATGAAGATGAGATGATGACATATGATGAAGACACCAGAATCCTCGAAGTACCTGCACAAGAAGAAATAGTAAGTTACCTTCCTCCCATAGATTTTGATGATGCTCTACCTTGTGATGAAAAAGAGGAGGAAGATGAATCTTCAAATCCCGCATGTTATGATACTGATACTGATACTGATATAGCCGATTTTGATGAGTTCATACATGTTGGGAGACGAAGGTGGGACACAGTTGGTTATGATACAGATCCCATTTATGACACGAAGGATCATCTTCAGTTGTTGCCCTTGCAGTTGTCGCAGCAGATTACTTATGACCAGTGGCAACAGGGAGATGAGGTTTTTACTTGTACCTTTCAAAACACCAAGGATGACTTAGTACCTTGTTTTTCAGATGATTTTCAGTCTTACCTTGAGATGTTTGATGAGTATGCTGATCACTTGAATCCTTTTTATGAAGATGATTATCGACCACCGTTGTGTTCAGGTTTTGGTACAAGTAAGGACATTGTTTGCTTGAAGGAGGTTACTCATGACTTTTCCTCCCAACTTCCTGTTATTTCT
>SNQJ01S0169008.1:0-20735 GCA_010110895.2 Picea sitchensis | reverse complement strand
GATTTTAAATGGGTGTATGATTGAATTAGTTGAGTAATTGAATATTTGTAATATGTAATCCTACAATAGTGTCGAGGAAGGGTTTATTGGAATGTTTAAGTCTTGTCAGTCTCTAAAACCTACCCGCACGAAAATTCCAAGTTCAAACCCTATGAAGGAGGAAGCCTCCTTCAGATTTTTCACCCGCATGACCGAGGGATCATGTCCATATCCTTAACCCATTGAAAACTAAAGGAATTAGTGCCTATCCCCCAAGATATTTCAAAGGACCGATGTAACCAAGGTCTAGGATCCTTGCGCTAGGCCTGAAAGAAGTTAAGCCTTCTGGCTTCGGAACTCTGGAGTGCTTCAACCCTACCATTTATAAATCAGCCGAAGGAAACTGATAGTTACGGTTACCCACCGAGTTAACTGGAGCCTGGCGGTTTCCTTATCCAGTATAGTTATATTTTCCCACCATTAAGCTTCGATCCACTCAGTTATTGCAAAATAACATGAACCACCAATCTGAGAGTATTCGGGATCCCACTTGGCTATTGGATCCACGCCGAGGCAACTTTGAAAAAGTCCTGCTCCGTGAGAATGGGGATGATATATCTTTGAAATCCCTGAATGTCGAAGTCATGAATTAATGAGAGTCATGGATCTGAAAATCCAGTGGAAATCACTCTCATCCATTAGATTGAAACTAGCAAAGAGGTATCTTTAATTACTTTGGAGAAGTCCCACTTCAGGAGAATATAGGTGGTCTAACGAAAAAACTCATGAATTTTTGAGTCGTTAAATTAACCTGGGCCATTGAGAGTAGAGGGATGTGTGTCCACAGATCAACGGTTATCTAAAAGTTCGGTTGTCCGATGGTATTGAAGTGCATTCACAAGAGCAATAAAGTTTCGCGAAGCTCTGAAGGCTAGAGTAGATCTCAACCGCCCATTGTAGAATGCACATGGACCGTTGATCAGATTTCTCCATGTGTTTGGAGTTCATAACTCTAGAAGGAAGTGTGGTTCAAGGTGAGGAAACCTCCAAACGTCAAAGTTATGATGTGATGTGAACCGTCGATTCGAGAATGATTCAAGATCCCTCTTAACCATCCGATCAACCAGGAGGAAGGAATCATGTACAACACTTCGGCAAAGTCCTACTCCATAAGGAAAGGAGTGTGGAGTAGGTATAACCCCTTGAACGTCATAGTTGCAAAGTGATAAGGGTCGTAAATATAGGAACTTTTTGGGACCTCCCCCGATCGTTAGGTCTAGTTCATGGTCAGTCTGACATTGACCACTTCAGGAGTAAGGAGGAAGACATGACACGGATCCCCCGAATGCCAAAGTTACAAAGTAATGGAGGTCGTCTATCCAGGGGTTACGTGGACACCCCTTGACCGTGAGATTGAATGGATTGGAAGGTTATCAACCTGGAGTGATGTGGCATAGTGACGTTATCCAGGGTGACGTGGACCCATGATTGACATGCCACGTTTCACCTAGATTCATACATTTCACAAACCCTATAGGCCCATCAACACCTGACACGTGTCATTCACTAAAGGGTCCAAGTGTCATCTTCGCGTTACCGCATATCACACTTGGCACTCACTACTTGGTCCATATGGCGGGAGGAGCATGCGGGACACACCCGTGTTTTCCTTTGCATCTAGTACAACACCACATGTGAGAGTGGACCCTTCAGGAGTCTAGGACTTTGGGACTCCAGAGGTTTGGAGTGTGGTGTCAAGGATAAGTTGAAAGGCCTGAAGGTTGGAGCCACGTAGAGAGATTCTTGGCTCCTTCGGGGAATTCGGGAGTTCGGAACTTTGGGAGACTTGAGATTTTAGAACGTCTGCTCCAAAAGGGGGGGAAGGCAAGAGCCACATGGAAACATTTCAGAATTCATACAAATCATATTCATGGGAAAATGGATCATAGTCATACAGATCATAGTCATATCATTTCAAAAGGCATACAGATCATAGTCATAGGAAAATGCAAATATGAAAAATGGATTGAGAACCTATCCTATATGTTAGGAACAAAAAATAATTGTCGAAGGCATGAACTAATGATGTGATGCTAGAAACTGCAAAAATTCCTGGACAAAACCACCAAAACCAACTCCTTCCACTGCATTGTTACTCCACTAGGTCAAAAAATTAGCATAAACTATATAAAGTGGATAAAAAAATTCTACTAATAGTAAAAAAGAACAATTTTACCATACCATTTGATATTTTTACCCACATAGTGCATTTTCGACCATTTTCCCACGATCTTCAAGTGTCGATTGTGGGAGCTATGATCAACGGAATTGACAACCGTCTGGACCAAGTAAGTGCCCTTCTCCTCCTCTTCACTTCTAGTGTTTTAAATTTTAAACTAAGTCCTCATTTTTTGAGCTTTTAAGGGCGCAACATACAAATTAGGGTGTACGCGAGATATAGTTCATCAACTCGTGTATATGGAGACATATACGAGGGGAAAGAAATTACTTCCCGCATATATGTGGCCCTACACGTGACTGTTAACACTGTAGCTCACGTACAAGTCCACAAACAAGTTTTTTGATGGATTTAACTCAAAAAAATGGTTTTCCTTTTGCAGGATGGTGCTTTAATGGAGAGAGAGGGAGCATGAGGAGGTGGATGTAGCAGTGGAAAGAGATAAAAGGGTTGAGGGATCAAGTGAGGTTACTCCAAATGCTCATAAAAATCTGGGATCTAGAGACAGAGGCCTTCAATATCGATGGGAACCCATTGAGAATTGAAGTAGATTACATCTATTTTCTCACAGGATTTTCTTTCTAGGGTGAGGCGGTGAATATCAAAGCCCGAGGGGCTAGGGGTGGTATGAACATAGAGTATTACATTTCCACCCACTGTGTTGCAGGCACAAATAAAGTAGGGAGCCAACTCCCCGTCAAGGCGATCAAAAACCTGAGTTTGAAGATCATCGTTTGTGTCCTTACATGATTCTCTAGGTCGACCTCATTGCACCAGGATTCAAGGCCACTCATGTTCTATGCAGTGGAGTGCTTGTGACTCATGGTTTATGACTGGTGTACCTCACTGATGACTAACATGAAGAGTCAACTGATGGATTGCAAACAAGGGAGAAAGAGAAACTTTGAGTTTCCATCCATCTTGTGTAGTTTTTTCTTTGAGCGGGTTCCAGGTTTCATCGCTAGAGTGGAGATCATTCCACATGGACTGCATGATCCAGCCATGTCATGGTGGACTGACATGATGAAGCAGTTAGGAGGTGGTAGGGTGCCAACCTCCTACAACGATGAGTTCTTTTTTTGGTGGCGTCGACAGGTGATAGACATTGATGACTACCCCTATGTTGGGATTGAATACAAAGGGGATCCAGATATGTCTCTACCACCAAACGCCTCCTACGGTGATATAGGTATGAATTGTTTTTTGAATAATTCATTTTTTTGTGTTTTTCAAAAAGAATAAAAAACGCAAATATTCTTGTATGGTATCAAGTTTTAACAACTGGCTTGTCGTGAAGATGTAGGTCTGTGACGACCAGATGGATTCCCACAACATCAATGGAGGAAATTGGGATATGAACACGTGGGAGGAGATGCAGATAGATTGCTACAAAATGTGTAGGGGAACCTGTCTCGTTTGACGCACAATATTCCTATGGTTCAGGTGGAGGATCTATCAGAGGCTATGCAGTAGAAGGTGGTGGGTGTGCGCCATGCATGGGTGCGACTCTTTTGGTGTCTCATAAACGTCGTATTATTCTATCATGATGTGCATCCAACACCATAGGCGTAGATGCTATGGTCATATATATACTGGCCATATATGTATTTTAAGGGTGTGAGCCCCATTTTGTACTATGACACCATATTTTTTGAAAAGATGAAATATAAAAACATTGGTCCTCGGATTTACTTATATATATTACAATGTGTACATTGATTAATTTGTTTTCTTTACTTTATTTATGTGACAAATTCCAATATAAAACATAATTAGCACATGCATTAGATACATAATTAGAACTTCTAGGTATGTAATTATAAGTAATAAAATCAAAGTATAGTTCCAAAAGTTGTAGCCGTAGGAATTGTCTAAGTAGAGAAGGGTTTCACACATGGTAATTTTCGTGTAATTGACATATGACTAAATGGGAGTCCAGGAGAACCTCTAAAGACCAAACACCATGTGAAATGGAATCGTGTAATAGTTTTATAACAACATTATACTCAGCCGCATTATTCATTGATGGCTCCAGACAAACACCACATGAAGACACTAGTTGGCCTTCGGGTGAGTAAATAAGCCATGAAGAGGAAGCCATGTTTCGTGTATGAAGAATGGCACCGTCTGCGAATGCTAAGAAAACTGAAGACTCCGTTGACATCTTCCAACCAAGGGAAAACCTAATAAGCAAGCCGGTGACACAAAGGAAAAGATATATATACACTAAGATACACTAGCATACAAAGAATCACGCCCAATCTTGAGGGCTCAAGCGTAATATATTTTCAGGTAGATCCCATTTCGGGGCTCAGCTAGCATATCCCCTTCATAATCCTCCAATTCGTAGGCTCCTTTTTCTAAAAAACTTGCACGATATAAGGACCGTGCCACATGGGGTTGAAATTTTCTATCCCCAATGGTTCTTTGGCTTGGTCATACAAGAGGATCAAGTCACCCTCGGCGTACTATCAAGGACAGATAGAACTATCATACTAAACCTTAACACATTGTTTATTTGCTTCGATAGCCGTAGAGGAGTCTTGACACTTCTCATCTAGGTGCTCTAGGTGTACGAGGCATTCTTTGAGATCAAAAGTGTCAGGTAAGATCTCAATTTTGAGTTTAAGAGAAGGGATTTCACATTCAATCGGAAGGATTGAATCCACACCGTGTACTAACTAAAAAGGAGAAAAACCAGTGGAATATTAACCAAGGTTCAATATGCCCAAAGCGCAAGGTAAGTCATTAAATTCTAGTTAGATTTACTCTGACTAATATTATTTTTCAATATGGTCTTGAGAGATTTGTTCACAACCTATACTTGTCCATTTTCATGGGGATAATAAGGGGAGGAATGACTATGCTTAAACCCTAGTTTTGATGCTAACTCCATCATTTCATTATGAAAGTGACTGTCATGATCAGTGACAATCTCCTTTTGGATTCTGAACTGAGCTATAATTTGGTTGAATACGAAGATTGAGGCAGTCTTAGCATCATATTTAATGGTAGGCATGGCCTCTGCCCATTTATTTAAGTAATCCATGACCACGATAATATGTTGATGCCCCCCAGCTGAAGTTGGGTTACAGTCCATAAAATCCACCCCCCCACTTGGTGAAGGGACTGGCGGTGATGATTGGGTGAAGAGGGGATGGATGCGAGCACATTTTCCAAGTGAACACATGGCAACGATGACACTTCTTGACTGCTTCAACAAAATATTTAAAAATTGATGACCAAAAATAACCAGCTTGAAATATTTTTTGGGCTATCACAAGCTCAGATAGATGACCACCACAAGCCCCAATGTGATAGTCATTAAGAATGAACTCAACTTCCTCATGATTCAAGAAATGATGCAAGATAGTATCTACTCCTCAACGATACAAAGTGTCACTGACAATAAGGTTGTTTTTAGATTGATGTCATATGCATCATCAATTGTCTCTCGACAGATGTTGGGGTAAATTCAAGGTTTGAAGATAAATCAAAATGTCTCGATACCAGGGGTTCGAAGACGAGATAAGGAAAATATTTTCATATTCAAATGAATCATCATGAATGACGTCCTCATCCAGTTGAGGGAAGTTTGATATCAACTCGGAAAAAACTAGTGATTTCTTAGACTTGGTCGAAGCAAAATCGAGATAAAATTATTGCAAAATAACAATCCACTTATTATATTTCCCCCCTATGATACACCTAGTAAGGACGTATTGAAATGGATTGATATAAACAACTACAGTAGTTTTTCAAAGGAATATATAATGTTGTAATATTTCAACTGCATGTACGGAAGCCAAGGCTAGTTTCTCAACATGAGAGTATTTGAGTTCAGGACCGACTAAGTTTTGATTAAGGTAGTAGAAAATTTGCTCATGCAGCTCATCGTCCTCCTGAACCAGAACCATACCAACCATCCCTTTAGACACAATGATATAAAGAAAGTAATTTCTATTGTATTCTAGAGTCTTTAGCAGAGTTGTCGATACCAAGGCTTTCTTAAGACCATTGAAGGATTCATGGGCTCACTCATCCCATATAAACAGAGTATCCTTCTTCAAAAGACGCATAAAATCCTTAGTTATATTGACATAGTTCACTATAAACCGACGCAAGAACTTATTCTTCCCTTGTAAGCCCTAAAGTTGACGAATGTTGCATGGGGGAGGAAATCAAAGTATTTCCTCAACCTTCATAGGATCCACCATGATCCCATGCTCAGAGACTAAGAATCCTAAAAGATGCCCAGACCTAACGCAGAAGATATACTTGTGAGGGTTTAAACAGATGCGATAATAACGACATCTCTCAAATATTAGTTGAATGTGAGTAGAGTGATCTACTCTCTTGTGAGAGTGAGCAACGATATCATCGAGGTAATCTTCGACAATATGCTTGATATCGTCAAAAGAAAAGGTCATGGCTCATTGGAATTTTTCTCCAACGTTTTTAAGGCCGAAAGGCATTTTCTGATATGAAAATGTACCCCAAGGACAAATAAATGTTTTCTTATGTTGGTCCTCTGGTTTGATCTCAATTTGATTATATCCTGAAAATTCATCCATAAAATAGAAAACCTCGCTTCCTGCACACTCATCGAGAATCTAATCAATGAAAGGAGTCAGGAGGTTGTCTTTAGGACAAGCCTTGTTCAGGTCTCGAAAATCCATACACACACGGATGGTTACTTGTTTCTTATTCATGAGAACAGGGTTGGAAAACCATTCATTCAAGGGAACTCGGTAGATGAAACCAGCATTAAGTAATTTCTCTACCTCTTCCTTAATAGCAGGGGCCTTCCTAGGATTAACAGCTCGAAGCCATTTTCGAACAGGTCTAACATTCGGATAATTCTTGATCTCATGTTTGACAATGTGAGTGTTGATTCTTGAAATCTCTTCATATGACCAAGCGAATATGTCACAAAATTATTTGAAGAGATCGGTGTAGATATGAATTTCTTCAGGAAAACAATCCTCACCAATATGTACATTTTCAATTTTTCCAGGAATTCGAGAGATGTCGATTGTGACAGTAGGAGAAATATTTGCCATGTTTCCTTCAGCATAAATTCCATGCATATCTAGTGGAACCAAAATATGACCGACCATCTCACTCAACGTAGATCTAAAGTCATCATGTTCGATCCTAACAAGCTCTGGGAGGAAGTAAGAGTGATGATGCATATCGTCCCATAGCCTATCAGGACCATTCATGGCCTCTAAGATGGCTTCATCCTAAGGTAAAGTGTCATCGAGGAAATCGTGTCAACAAGACGATTGGGTGGCCCATAAAGGGTGTAGAATGAGATCCTCTTCATTCGTCTGCAAGGAGACAGGATCTGGGTCAACAGTAGTGTTAAGAATAGACTAATACACAACCTCTGCTGCTGACAATGGAAATTCCATCAAAATATGTGACTGACATTCACAAGACATGGTCGGGGAAGGTATGGTCCACGGATTGTTGAAATATGAAGTATAGAAAGGAACGAACCTCATCGACGAAGAAGACCTAGTGGACATGGAATAAATGTGATGAATTGGTGCCACGAAATCAAAGGTACCCATGAGGGACGAATACATTCCAACACCAATATCCTTATTTGTCAGCTGATAATTTCCAATCACTGGGATCAAAGTTCCAAATTATGTATTAGGACTAGCATGCGCAAAGGATAATTGATCAATAGTCGCTATTTTCCTTTCATGAGGAAAACACAAAGTGTGGAAAATAGAGGACACAATTGCGGTCATGGAATACGTCAAATTACTCCCTAGTAATAAATTATAGTCAAGGGGCACATCAACCACCTCGACATTTGCCTCCACAGTATTTTCACCTAGATGGACAAGAAATGTGGCAAGAATTTTGTGGGGTCGAAAACAAAGACCATCAAATGCGGTCAACATAGTCATAGATTGAGAGAGAGTTGGAGAGCCAATGGCTTTCCAACAGGTTAAGTACATCATGCACGTTGTAGTGCCTTCATCAATAACAATGTTTTTGATGGTATATTTTGTTTACTCCACATGTATTTGAAAGGACACGTGGTAAGGCAAGTGAGGCTTAACATCCGTGACATAAAACTTGATAACCTTTCAGCCACACGAGTCTAGAGATCCTAATGTAGATAACAAGGTGTTCATCTATGAAGGACACATCTGGAGCACCTCCAAAGCCGACATCACACAAGGGGTTTGAACCAGATCTTCGAAAATCAAATAGTTTTGGGAAGCTCTGGCATTAATATTGTGAACAGAGAGTTTCAATACTCCTTTCAAAATATGGGGCAAAGGCTTTAGTTTTTCGATCTACAAAGGTGTTTCCAGAGGAGGGAGAAACTTTGGACCTGCAATAGTCTATGAAGAACCATAATCATGAGATCGAGTGGATACGTAAATATGATAATTGACCATATTAACACATAGTCGGTCACCTTCATGCATTGGGGGGTTTTTATTCCCACTCGACACATTTTCGGTGTTAGAGGAGCTTCAAGCCATGTGTTGATTTTGTGGAAACAGATTGGTCAATACAGCGGGCAGTTGAGATAATAGCATCGATGATTCCTCAAGTTTGGGTCATAACTGGGTAAGGTGATCATCCTTACAAAGTTTACAAGGAAACTTCACCTTCCACGTTTCTTTCTTACCCTTACCAACATTGTTATTTGATCTATCATTGTTAGGGATGTCCTTGTTTTTGTTATTATTTCTCCCACCCTTAGGATTATTACCTCATCCTTTCTTTCTATTCCCTCCTGGTTGTTGGTTACCATTTGGGTTGGTCGACGACTGTACAGAATGCACACCCGCCGACTGAGTTGGAGTGGATGACGAATATTAATCTTTTCCTACTACAAGCTGGCTTAGAGACAACTCCTTCAACTAGTTCATCACCAAGTCTGTAGACTTAGCATTTGCAGAGCCTATGATGTCATCGGCATGAGGCCCAGGATTTTGTCTAGGGTCATAATTTGACTTCTGTGTGTCAGGAAGAGATTCATATAACATCCTATATTGAGCATATATGAGGTCCAACTATTGGGCTTTGAAAATAATTTCTTCCTTAGATGTTACCCCGGATGTAGAAACATCCTTGAAAATATAAGGCAATATGGATTTAAGGAACCACTCCAACATAAACTCTGGAGGAATGTAGGATTTAATAAACCTCTTCCATCTATGCCAATCTTGGATATGGTCTGAGATATGTGTGGCCTTATATTGGCGGAAGGCCGACAAAATTTCTATGTCGGCATCATAACAAACCAAAAACTATAAGTGGTTGAGAAAGAGAAAAACCATCTGATTAAAATTTACCTATTTTCCCCCTGGTAGTTCAATGTACCATTTCAATGAAACCCCTGTGAGGGTGCATTGAAATAGTATCAAATAATGTAATCATCATTAATGGAATTGGATGAGCACCAAAGATTAAAAGTAGTAATGTGATCAGCTGGATCCTCGCCAGTATTTCCCTCAAATTTTGAAATGTCTGAAGGAAGCCTGTGGGGGGGGGGGGAGCATGATGGATCATGATGCACCAGGTCATTCATTAATCTTGAAAAATATGGAAAATTAAGCATGGCCAGAAAAGGGAGTCAGGGTTGCGGCATCTAAGCCCATGCTCCCGGGAAAGATTGATGTTGAGGGATTGTAGACCATACAGGGTGCTGGTATACACCATGACCCTATCTAGTATGGTAATATCCTCCTCCAAAATGATTCATAAGAGGTTGTATGGGCACCATACCTATAGGAACAATATGATGAGGGTTATAAATATTTCCCCCGGCTAGAGGAGCTCTAGGATGGGTGTTTCCCATAGTATGACACTGATTCCCTCCAAGTGGAAATCTGGAGGTTAGATATGGATTCGTCATAACAAATGTGTTGGTTGGAATCGATGTGGAGGAGGAAGGGGGAAAAGAAGAAACATAGGAAGTGGCTTGTCTGGCCGATTAAGTACTCCATCCAGGAGCATTGAAACTAGGATTAGACCCAGGAGGGAAAGAAGGTTGGCTTCCAACCGTAGGCGTTGTTTGGGGAATATGATCTCCACCAAATGAGAGAGGAATATGCAGAGGATCCATGCCCCTAGCTCCAATACTAGTATTTTTATTATTCGTTGGAATGGCAAATGAAATTTGCAATGTCATATTTGGCATACCAAAAGAGAAAGGGTTAGAGACTGAAGGTATGGATTGAGCATTGTATCTAGGTGTACCAAAAGGGTTCGTTAGAATGGGTTGAGTAGCAACCACAATCCAGATAGGAGTGATGACAGGAACCTCTGGCACTACAATCATAGAGGTTGAAGGATTCGAAGGAATCTCATTAACCACATAAGGAATAGGATTCGAGGGACTCCCAATATCTTTCGAACTCGAATCAGTACTCATAATTGTATAATCACAAGTCTGGTAGGTGGAGTTTTGTGTACCACATTTAATAAATTTACACCTTTTAGAGGGAAAATACTCAAGATGTGGTGGTAACTTTAACAAACGATGAGACCTCCAAGGAATCTATTATGGCTCCACGATCACTCAAGACTCGAGATATAAAAACAAATCCTAGGGCCAACTAACAACCAAAGAGCATACCAAAATAAAGAAAAAGGCCAAATGCACACAAACATGATATAGTAGCTGAAAAAGGACATCCCTCACTAGAGTAGGTATGCCTCACCCAAGAGGGGCCTAATACTCCCTTCAAAATATTGGAGGTATCAGAATCAGTTATAAGGGCCCTCATGGGCTTAACATCGCAATCAGTTAGATCCCCTTGGAGAGGTAATCCTCCATAAAGGTTGTGTGTTTTTTGACCATTATCTGACTCAGGGTACCTGCATAATAACCCATACAAGTAACCTATGTGGCTACCTATCTCAAGAAACTAGATCCACCACGATATAACCAATGCACAGAAGAATAGTTGTAAGTCAGGTCCACTATATGGTGAGGGTAACAAAGCCATAAATATTGAAATAAACTCCTCTCATGGAGGTAAAGGTACTAGAAAGAACCCAAAATACGAATAGATACCCAAAAATATCTTTGACGCTAAGAAGGTATTAGAGGGATATCTATGCAACCAACTTCGTGTGACCTCGTGTTTAACTTTGGTGTGAGAGGAGCGTCCTAATGTCACTAATTACACAATGGATTTCACCACTCCCTGGTCAGACACATATGTTTAGTTTAATGGCCTTGGAGAAGTTTAGTCACAGAATCCTATTCCAAGGCCCTATATCCTATGCTTGTTTGTGTACTCTGAAAAATAAAATCTTTTCTAATCAATTTTAGTTAATTAGAGTTACTTTTAATAGCTTTGTTTACTCAAGAGATGTGGTCCTGAAACTGATGATATTATGACTCAACATATGAAAGAAATGAATATGAACATAAAACTAAGTCCTAATCTTCAATTCTCAAAAGATGGTAAGCTTTTCAAATGCAACCTTCAATGAAACTCTACAATTTCAATAAGATGCAATATTTCCACATATGTCAATATCAATACTAAACAATCAAAAGATAAAATGCCAAAATGCAAAATGAGATAAATGTATTTTTATTTTTATTTTCAATATAAAGAAATGAAAATTCAAGGATTGAAAAGCAGCTTGATATACAGACCCTATTGCAAGCAAAAAGAGACAAGCCAAGTAGGATGGAAAGAAGAAAACACTCAGACCAAGATGCAAGGACAGCCAATACAAAATATGATAAGAAAGAAAACCGCCCGGAAATTCAACAATAATAATGTTTCCTATCACTCTGCAAGCACTCAATAGTTAGGACAGAGAGCCAAGAAGACTCAGAAACCATCCAAACTCACCCAACAAACACCAAACTCTGCCAGTAATCCTAAAACGTTGATGTACATGATTGTTTGAGAAAAACTCGCATATGTATGCACCCTATAGAAGGACAAATCACATATGTATGTGTATGTCAAGGGAAAAACCACGTATATGTATTAAAACACTTGTCAGGGAAAGAAAAAGGCCAAGAAAATCAGATGAAAAGTAAAAATAGGTTGTCAAGCAATCAGGTGAAAATAAAACTCAGGATAACAGAGAGAAAGTCAAGGAGAAAACACTCCAAACCCCAAAACAAAAGACTCAATCCCCAGTGGAGTCGCCAATTTTGTTACGAGGAAACTATCTCTATGGCATGGGGTAAAACACAACAGATGGAATGAATGCAGAAATCAACTCTAATCCCAAGTATGCTATATAAATGAAAATGCTAACAACACAAGATAACAAGCCTACCTTGTCTTAACATTCAATGAAGACCATCATTGAGCACACAACTCAAATCTTTATACTCACAACTTGTCCTCAACAACCAATATACGCAAGCATATGGTGATAATATATAATGTTAACACATAAAATAACATAATCCATTAACATAAATGACAAATATGCCCATGTAATAATAATTCAAATATTTTCAGGATATCAATTGGACGAGAAAATAGTATTTCTATTAAAATAATCAACAAAAGTATACAAGTGACAAACTTCTATGTCGGCGCATCTCGGAACCGAGAAACTAATTCCCTTCTAGCTGGGCCTCCACCAAAGGCAATCTTGTATAAAGGAGATAATGAGGTTCTCCATCAAAGAAGGAAGAGTTTGGGGGTTGAACAATGTGTTCATACTTTAAAGGATAAAGGGATGCAAACTCAATTGGAAGTGAAAATTTCTCCAGAGTATCTTTTCTCTCAAAAGTTGAATTCTCTCATCTTCAATGGCTTGGATATGGCTCAATTTATAGACTTCAAATGGAATTGAAGGGCCGAGTCAAAACGTTTCTAGTATATGGAAGGTCAAGGATCATGGATCTCGTGACATGACATGGAAACCCAACACAATTTTTAATTTTGAGCACCAAACTCGATGTACGCAGGTTGTAGTGGTGCAACTTGTGTATACACATCCTATCTAACTAGTAAGGCGCATATATGTGGAAAAATATGATTCTTTTGGCTATGGGAAGCGTTATCACTGAGAGTCTCACTTAGAATATTGTAAGTGTAAGACCAATACCCATCATAATATAAATGGATTAAATTGGTTTGAGTAGGTGGATTAACAATACTGGGAAAAAAAGGGATAGGGAAACAAAATGTCTGTAGAGGCATTCCATTAGGCATGGAGTCATAACATCCTACAGATCAAAGGAAATAAAACTATATATCATACAAAATGGATATATAATGATGAGTAGAAGCATAGTGAATATGACAGAAGGAAGAACATCCATTATACAGATATCCTTTCTGCAATAGATAAATATTTTCTTAAACAATGAACAATGATTTAATGGGAAAGCTAAAACAGATCCTTTGTTGTTCATGAATCCATCAATCAATGGCAGCTATGATCCTCAAAACCTGCAATATATTCAAGCAAGAAGATAACAAAGAAATGGAAAAACACAGAAGACAATATGATAACATCTCTCATGAATCTTTAATAGTAGAAAATGTCATAACAAACAGGCCCTTGCACTTACAAATGAGCAACTAAAACTGCTCCTCTCTTGGCTCATGAATCCCCTCATTTCTTATCCAAATCCACTTTAATATATAGTGAATTATCTCTATCTACCCTAAGGAGGTCAAAAGTAAGGGGATGCATAGGATTCTCCTCCATTTAGGAGTCTTGTTACAAAAGATTCCAACAAAAACCTAACAAATTCCTATTTTTTGGGATCTTGTCCATTGTGATAAATGCCTATTGAAACAGGTCATGTTGCTTGATATGGAGATGGAACACATGTCCCTCATGTCAAAATAACTCCTAGGAGACCATTTGAACCTTCCCCAACAACTGGCAGCCTTCCCATAGCTCGATTTTTTCAGACTATTAGAGTTTGCAGTGCCTGTGACAACATGCGCTGTGAAATTTCCTGTAGGTGATGATTTTATATTTTCTCCAAAATACGAATTGGTTCAGGCTTATTTTTTGTCAGAAAGTCAAAAAAATCATGTTCTTCCTCCACACCAAATTTAAGAGGAACCCATATTGGAATTCAAAATTTATGAGAAAAACAATCCTCTATTGTATGTTTAGTGCTTACAAATTGTCATAATTACCAGTTCGCAGTGTCGGCGCTGTGAACTTTCCTGTAGCAGATTGTTTCACCTTACCAAAGTTTTTAATCAGACCAAAACTTATATCAAGTATCTAGAAGTGTTGTAAGCCTTATGATGGTAATAATATGATTAAAATACATCTCCCAAATGATAATCATGGTTGGTAAAACATGGTAATCACCCAAAAATGTGTCAAAGGTATAAAACAAAAACTTGACAAAATTTGGTGTAGGATCTGAAGGCTGAACATATTTATTTCTTGATTCTAGAGATCCTCCTGGTAGCAACCTTGGGCAACATGTATAATCACTACTTGGTTTTTTTTTGTCATTTGTTATGACAATTGGTGTGTGAAAGTGAACTCTCTGTCAAAATAGGGTTTTTATCAATGCAAATATCAGTTAACAGCATGTGCAATCTTAAAACTTGGTTTACATATGATCAACCACATATTTCAAGTGTGAGAGGGGTGTAGATTCATTGTTTAAAAGTGATCTTGTAAAAATGCAGAAAACATAAGCTTCAACAATGTTGGAACAAAGGGTTCGCAGCACCCTGTTCGCAGTCCCTGGTTTAGCCAGTTTGCAGCGCTAGGTGAAATTGATGGGAACAGGTAAATTCTAAGGAGTGGGGAAGATGAAATAGGTGAAGAGGTGGCCTGGTCTAGTGGGCATGTTTTAAAACATATTTTAGGTGAAATTTGCAAACTGGTAGCAAGAAATTTGACAGTTCGCAGCACCAATAGATACATCAGTAAAAGGACCTCCTCTCAATCTTCAAATAGGATGAAAACTCTCATGGAGCACCTAGTGGACYTGGGCTTGATGTTGATGTCTTTGAATTTGCACAGGCAGGTTTTCAATCTGTCCAACCTCTAACTCTCCTCGTCAGCCAGTTCGCAGCACCARTTTGCAACGCCTAGCTCAAACATAATTTGCACACTTGGAGGAAGTTGTTAGAAACTTTTATGACATAATACATGAGAATTTGTTTAAAATACAAGATCTGAAAATAATAAGATCTTATTTTTCAAGATTCTTTAACTACAATGATAGCAATTGAATGTCTGTGGTACTTATGAGTACACTACGAACTCTCCTAGTGAGTTGGCAGCACATACAATTGTCTTTAACTTGACATTTAAACATATGGATGATGACACACAGAACATTTTGTACAACTAAGAGGTGACATTTCATGGTAATGATGTAAGGATCAAAGGTGTGACTAAAAAAACAAAACCAAAGTTATTATTGTTTACCCCTACAATTCTATGCGCTAATAGGAAGTACAAAAGGGAATTCAAGTCTGCATACGGAAATGGAAAGGCCATCCAATAAAGTTGCATGGGGTGAGGAAAATTTTTCTATAACATTATCAGAAACATATCATCCACATACAAGACCAAATAAATAAGAACATCACCTACCAATTTGAAATACACACAGTGATCATCTTTTCTCCTTGTGAAGCCAAGTTCCAATATATAAGTATCAAATTTTTGATACCACATCCTTGGTGATTGGCTTAACCCAACAAGGGACATTTTTATCCTACATACCAGCTCTTTGTTTCCCTTCACTCCAAAGCCTTATGGATCATTCATGTAGAGTTTTTCTTCCAAATCCCCATGTAGGAATGCTATCTTCATATCCATCTATTCTACTTCAAAATGAAAAGAAATAGCAATAGATGATTAAAAAAAAAAATACCAATATAGGTTAACTTGGTAACAAGAGGCATAATTTCATGAAATTCAATTATCTCTACTTGAGAATAACCTTTTGCTACTAACCAAGCTTTTCATTTCTGCACTTTTCCTTCTACATTAAACTTCTTCTTAAACACCCATTGTCTACCAATGGGATTTCTTCCAATTGGCAACTCCACTAGATCCCAAGCCTATTTCTTGCCCAAGGTTTCCATTTATTTAACCATGGCATTTTTCTAGATTTCTCCATCCTCTGAATCCATTGCCTCCCTAATATTTATATGATCATCATCAATAATAAACACAGAAAATTTTGAACAAAAACCACGTGGAGTATACCTTTCCAGTTTCCTTATTTCCCTAACCGATCTCCTCAATATTGGAGTATGAATATCTTCTTCTTATTATTATTCTTATTCTTTTGTAGAGTTTGATTCATTGTCCTTCAATCCAAAATATGTTTTCTCTGGTTCTTCCTCCCTTGGTAGGGCTTCCTGTTTCACAAAATCTTTGATTTCTCTAAATACCACATCTCGACTATACACTACCTTATTAGTTTCTATGTTCCAAAGCTTATAACTTTTCAAACCATATTTATAGCAAATAAAGATACACTTTTCATCCTTTTTATTTGGCTTACTATTATTTTCCTTTGGAACGTGTACATAAGCATCACATCCAAATACCTTGAGATGTGTAAGAAAGGGTTTCTTACAAGTCCATACCTCATGTGGAGTCTTGTCATATAGCACTGATGAGGGTGATAGATTGATCACGTAACATGCAATATCCACTCCCTCTTCCCATAATTAATGTCCTAACCCAACACCACTGAGAATGCTCCTTGCTTTCTCTGTTAGTGTCTTGTTCATCCTTTCTACAAATCCATTCAATTGAGGTGTGTATGTAGTCTTCTCCCTTTCTATACCACACTTATTAAATAATTATTCGAATTCATTTCCACAAAATTCTCCACCATTATCCATCCTTTACACCTTAATTATATTCTTTGTCTAATTCTCCACAAGAGCCTTATACTCTTTAAATTTATCATAGAATTCATATTTATTCATAAGGAAATAAATCCATGTACTTCTTGAGAAGTCATCTATGAATAAGACATAATACCTAGATTTACCTAGTGATGGAACCGATGTAGGTCTAAACACATCATTATGCACCAACTATAATATTCCCTCTTCCCTTGTAGCGCTAGAGGATAATATTAAGTGATTCTACTTCCCATATAATAAATGTTCACAGAAATAAAAATACAAAGAGAAATTGGACATAACTTCAACCATACCTTTACCATGTAGTACTCGAAGGCCCTCCTCTTTGATATTCCCTGGTCTTTGATGCCACAACATAGTCTTTTCTTAAACTCTAATCTCAGGAAATATGTAACTATTGTACCCATCACTAATAATGCTTCCTAGAATATTATATATAGTTTCAATATGAACTCCCTTCAACAACACCATTTCCCCTCGAACCATCCTACAAGTTTCCTTTTCAAACATCGTTTTTACACATGCATCGTCCATCTTGTTTACAAAAATCAAATTCCTGGCCAATCCTGGGATGTGAAGAACACTGAGGAGTTTTATAATCCCACCAACCATGATCTTCAACTTGAAATTTATTCATCCTATGATTTTGGTTGTTAAGTCATACCTAGAAAAACATCACCCCCATCATACCTTTCATATTTGCAAAACCACTCTTTGTGGTTAGTCATATGAAAGGATGCACCTGATTTGAACAACCATGGCTCATGATATGCATGTGTTCTTGAAGAATCCAAGTAGACATCCCCTCCTTCATATACATATGTTGTTTCTTCTATATAAGAGACATCATCAGATCCCTTCACTCTCTCAACACTTTTAGATCTTCATTGTTTCTTACAATTCCCTTGTTTTCCACATCTCCAGCGTACCTTTACAAAATTTCCAGGAGATTTAGATCTCCCCCTCGATTTATATCCCCCACTTGAGGACTTATTTTTATTTCTTTCCTAGGAGCATCCTCTTGCAAATAAGGCATTTGTGCTCTATCCTTTCATGTTTTCCCCCCTCATCACCTTTGATAACAAGGATGTGACCACATCATCGAAGTTTAAAGTAGTTGCATTATTTCCTATGGCTACAACCAGACTATCCCACGAGTCTGGTAAAGAGAACAATAAATCGATACACTTATCTTCATTAGAAATATTAATATCAATAAACAATAACTGAATTACCATAATATTGAAGGCGTTGAGATGCTTTGTCACTGAGTCTCCATCTTTCATTTATAGCTTCTTTTGTAGAAACAATTTGTTTACTAGGGGCTTAGACTGATACAAATCCCCTAACTTATCCCATAATTCCTTGGTTGTAGCTTCGCCTAACACATTCAGTAATAGTGAATCTGAGAGACACAACCGAATTGTGTTATTTTCCTTCCAATCCAAAATTTTTCAGTATTGTGTTGACATTATCATAGGTGCAGTGCTTGGATCCATAACAATCCATTGATATTTGTCTGCCAAAATATTTTTAATATTGAGATTCCACAGCTAAGAACTTTTCCCACTAAATTTTTTGACATCTATTTTTGAATTGCTCACCATTTATTTTCACCATAAGAATCAATCCCATAGAGTTCCCATTGTAACAAGGTTTATCAAAAACCTGAGGCAAACCCTTAGTCAGAAAGGTTTCCCCCTAAAGCCAATAACTTCTCTAATACCAAATGTAATATTTAAACCTTTTACAGTAATGTAATGCATACAAAGATTCTCAAAAATAGGAAAGAACACAATTGCAATTACACATATACATAGAAAGTTACCCTGGAAACCCAAACTAGTAAAACCAACAACTTGTTTAGAGTTGCACCTCTAATTATTATTCATCATCATACAATTATGATCCCGCAACATCCAAAACCCCTAATTCATTGACCCAGATTAAACTACAACCCTAATTCCTTAATTGAATTATAAAACCATGGGATCAAATACCATGAACAATGCTCGCTTTAAGGAACACATAGATGGGGTAGATGACATAGTAGTCCATCCTAGAGAAAGGAAAATTTTAGGGGCTAAATTTCACCCATGGGCTAATTTTCCATGCTTTTTCCAAAAAACAAATTCACTAATTTCCATTTTTCCTAAAAATGATTCAATCAAATTTTATAGGATAAAATTATTTTACCTTAAAATTTGACAAAATTTTAGACAAATTATATAAAATCCTTATAAATTTGAATATTTTTACAAAAATATCTCTAAACATTTTAGAGTTTTCATATTAAGTACTAGTAAGATTCACCAAGGTTTCTACGTTCTAAAATAAATCTCCATCCTTAAAATTATCCATGTCTTGGAGATGAAAGTCTAGAACTGGATTGTCTACATTCAATGTTTGATAGGTACTAGCAAAGTCAAATTCACTATTGTATAATTGTGGCCACCCATAGGTATCATTCCAAGAGGACTTAATAATTTTGGTTAGTGCCACAACCGGCGGTCAACTAAGGCAGTCTGCAACATGGTTGGTGTTGCCCTTCTTGCATTTGTTGTTCAATTGGAATTTTTGCAGTTATGTGGACCACTTCTAATGTTGGTCATTCTATAACTTTCCTTGTGTATGCATGAATTGTACAGGCATGTGGTCAGTGTGGATGATCATTTCCTTTCCCAGAATATAATTCTTCCACTGTCAACATGCATGCACAATGTAACACATCTTTGTATCATAGGTGGGATATATGTGAACAAAATAATATAGTGTTTCACTATGATAGGCCACATTCTTGGCCCTTGGTTGTGGAAGCAAGCGAAGATCAAGGAAGAAAAGGAAAAACATGAACTGGGCGTAAGACACAGTGACTGTTACTGGGTCGAAGTGAGCAAAAGAGCATAAAATATGGAGCAAAGTAAGAGAAAGAAAGACATTGGACAAAGAGATTGAGGATGACAGATCAGCAAGGAAGATGGATCGTGGACAACTCAGCAAGCGGAAAAATCCATTATTGGATGCTTTGGAGCACCGCGTGAGAAGGAAGGAAAGATAGGCTGGCAAAGCCTTGAAAACGCGGGTCAAGTTGACCTAAGGTTTTGGTATCTAGGGTTTTGACACTTAGGTTTTAGCCTAAAGGTGTCTGATAACTATTGTAATGTATAAATAGAGACCTAAAGGACCTATGATGGGTTGGTGTTGTTGTTGTTATCTTTTTTATTGTGTGATCGAGTGAAGATTATTGTGTGAGAGAGAAGTGATGAGTGTAGAGCCTTCTGGGATTGTAATATCTTCAGTTGGGTGTGAAGATCAACCCTGCAAATGGGTGCACAGGAAGGGGAGAGACAGAGAGAAGAAGAAAGAAGATCTTCTAGCTAAGAGCACAGACAAGAATTGTATGCTTCATCTCAATTTATTATAAAGCACAGTTCTATGGACGTAGCCCTAAAGAGAGGTTGAACCACGTATATTTTGTGTTTGCGGATTGATACTCTGTTCTGTGTCATTTGGTATATCGTTATTGCATTACTATGTTAGATCTGATAGATAGTTCTACGAAGTAAATCTGAACTGGTAAATGATATATAATCATTGTATTGATTTTGTATTTGATCCACTTGATATTGTTAGAAAAAACTTCAGATTTACAATGAAATTAC